>CAWUFW010019478.1:0-185245 GCA_963921515.1 Calotriton arnoldi | reverse complement strand
ACATGGCTCTCAAGTCAGAGAAAGCCATGTCCTTATACTGAGGCTGAGTGGATCCACTGGGTCCACCCTTTAAGGACATTCTAGTGTTGTGCAGTGTTGTACTACCTACACTAGTTTGTGGCCTACTGATCCTAGCTTGAGCTGTGGAAAGGGTGTGCTATCCCTTGGCACACAGCTCTAAGTTCAGTAGAACTTATTGATACTAAGCTTGACTTTATATGTACCTTGAGTACCTATAATGGTTTTCAGTTAGTAATTCAAATAGAGATTTTCTGGTAAAACAATGGCAAGCTGGAATCCCACACGCTGCCCACCAATGTGAGAAGTTGGCCTGGTATATGCTGTTCACTAATTAAAGTGGACACCTTGCACCAGGGCAAATCGACTCTTATGGTAGATAGGTTTAAGACAACCTTTTAAAGAAAGCTATCCTAGTGGTAGCTGTGGAGAGCAGCCTTCAGGCTAAGTCTCGGAGGAATGTAAAGCAGCTTGTTTTACCATATAATCTCTTGAATCACCAAATGAAAAGACACCACACAGGTATATATATCAAATATATATGTATTTATTTCTAAATAACTCTCTACTAATCTCTTTATGAGATTAGAAGACAAACATATGCACAAATCAACGTTTCACAATAAGTTAAGCACAAAATATGGCTGGGGCCCTAGGGGCGTACTCAGACCATATACTAAGTAAGAGACTTAGAAACAACGACTTGCAGGGAGACAAGGCCTAGGGCCTTCAGAAGTGCTGGGGCCTCACGAAACCACCCAAGGCAGGTAAGTAAAGGACCCACGGGGGACGCGTGCAGTGTGGATACACAGGCGCGGATCGCCGTTAACTTCAATGGGGCAAGTCGCGGTTGGAAATAAAGAGTTTTAGGATACTTCGGGAGAACCTACAAGCAAGTCACTTACAGGGTAAGTAGTTCTAGGGCCCACACCCACAGGAGCACCGTAGTGCTGGAGTTACCTCACCCAGGGAAGCCGGGTGCACAGGTGTCCTTTGGTGTCGGGTCGCGGCGTCGTTTTCAATGGCGAACAAAGAAGACTTGCTGCTTGCGGGAGCTGAAGAAGTGTCCGGTGGAATCCAAGCCTGGATTCTGAAGAAGGATGACCTGAAAGCAGAGGGGACAGTGTTCAAAGTCACTTGGCAGTGACCCGGGGCAAGGAAGATGGATGCCCACCGTCGTCGGTTGATTCAGGTCGGTTGCGGGTGCCTTGACTCTTCAGCCACGTGGTCCAGGAGGTGTCGACGACGACCAGGAGCTGGATTCGGTGTGTCCCTCGACGTCTGCAGCTGACTGCGGTGTCGGCAACTCGATTGGAGCCAACAAGCCTTGGCAGCAGCAAGTCTCGGGGAGATGAAGAAAAGTCGATGGCGCAGACCAGCAAGGTCTGAGGGACTCACCCAGCGAGGGTAAGTCAGGGCAGGCCTGGAGCAACCAGGGGAGCCCTTTGGTTTCTTTAAGAAGTCTTCTGGGGACCCACAAGCCAGCGGGCAAGGGATCGCGAAGACACCTCGGGCGGAATCACTCAACAGGGGCCCACGGTCACTCGGGACGGTGTAGGCCTCTGATCTTCGGAGGGATTCCTGTTGGAGGTCGGGACCACACGTGGTCCAAAGCACAAGTTCGTAGAACGTTGTGAAGGGGTTGCACTCGACAATAGTGCACGGTACCCAGGGGTCGCGGTTCCTCGTTACTCGTGGGGTCCACTTGCCTCAGCTTCGCTGGGGACTCACGATGGCCTGGGAGAGGTCAGGAAATCCACTTCTTGGGCTGCAGGGACTTCGGACTCCGGCGGGAGCGGCGTAGTTTGCGACCGTCGTTGTCGTTTTTGGTGCCTGCCAAGCAGGGGAGTCACTCCTTGACTCCAAGGGAGATTCTTCTGTCTTCCAAAGGTAGTGGAACGTCGAAGGGCCAGGATTCTTCTGTAGAGCGTCGTCCAGGGGTTATCTGCTTTGCAATGGCAAGGTTCCCCCTCTTATACTAAAAAGAGGGGATGGACTAGCTCTATGACCCCACCTATGGGAGGGTCAAGGGAGGGGGTGGCTACACCCACTTCCCTTTGTCCAGTTTCGCGCCAGAGCAGGGGCAGGTAGCCCCTGAGCTGGTTTGAACTGGCATATGCACAGAGGAGCCTTCTGCTCCCCCAGTGCAGGACTTCAAAGCACTCTAAGAGTGCACCCACCCAGCCCCAATACACTAAACCCTGTCTGGAAGGTGGTTACACCTCCCTGTGACAGGATGCCTATTGTTGGGCTTCCTCCACTGTGAGTTTCGGTCATCAGCAGGAGGGCAGCCCAGTGTCTGTGACTGGTGGCATCCATTTTGTGATGCCAGGGCTCTTTAGGATTCTACCGCGTTTCCACAGCAGGTACATGTCTTATCCTCTAGAAGGGTGGAATGCTACCCCCGCCGCCAAGATTGGCGGGGGGTAGTATTCCAAGATGTTTGACACCAAACACGACATGTTTTGATGCAGCCATTCCAAAGTTAGCATTTACCGCGAGGATATAATGCACTTAAGAGTATATGGTTTAACCGCATCCACAAACAGCACCAGAGAATAGACTCTGAGAGCTGCAGAGGGGCCCTGCTCAGGCAGAGGCACCCCCTCACATAGAAGCCAAGCACCCTGCCCTCAGGATTGATAGGGCCTGCCTTAGGGGTGACTGATAGGTTTATATGTGTGTGCAGGAGAGATATAGGAAACCTATATCTCAGTGAGGGGTGCTAGCACCACCTCACCCAGGCTGCAGTAGCAGGCCTGTGGTGTCAGATTTAGACTGCTTCCCAGGGGTGGCATAACACATGCTGCAGCCCCTGGTAGGCCTGTGAAGTACCTATGCCCTTGGCACCTAAGGTACCATATACTAGGGACTCATAAGGCACCACAGTATCCAATCACTAGTGCACCTAGAGTGCACTCCATGTCGTTTAGAGAGAACAGAGAGGCTGGGGCCCTGATTGGCAGGGACCCAGCCAGACTATAGCCAGAAACCAGTGCTAACATCAGAAAAAAAGTGGGGGCAACATAAGAGGCAGATCCTACTCTCCTACACAACCCCCCAAACGCAGGGACACTAAACTAACCTTGACCAGTTGAGTCTTCGTGTTCAAAGTGGAAATACCTTGAGAGTCCATCTGCATTGGCATGTTGGGTCCCAGGCCTATGTTCCACTGTATAGTCCATCCCCTGTAGGGAAATGGACCACCTCAAAAGTTTTGGGTTTTCACCTTTCATCTGCTTTAGCCATAGGAGGGGCTTGTGGTCAGTCTGAACTATGAAGTGAGTACCAAACAAGTATGGCCTCAGCTTCTTCAGGGCCCATACCACAGCAAAGGCCTCCTCTCTATAGCTGACCAACGTTTCTCTCTAGGGGTCAGCCTTCTGCTAATAAAAGCTACTGGCTGGTCTTGACCTTCATCATTCAGTTGAGACAGTACAGCTCCCACACCCAGCTCAGAAGCATCTGTTTGGACAATGAACTTTTTGGTGTAGTCTGGACTCTGTAAGATGGGGGCAGTGCACATGGCCTGCTTTAGGTCTTCAAATGCCTTTTGACAGCTAGCTGTCCACTGAACCTTTTTTGGCATTTTCTTTGAGGTCAGATCATTCAAGGGGGTCACTATAGATCCATATCCCTTGACAACCCTCCTATAGTACCCAGTCAGGCCTAAGAAGGCTCTCACCTGTGTCTGGGTGGTTGGAGCAACCCATTCCATTATGGTTTGGATTTTGCTCTGTAAAGGCTGAACCTGGCCTCCACCTACAAGGTGGCCCAGGTACACAACCTGACTCTGCCCTATCTGGCACTTGGTGGCCTTGATAGTGAGGCCTGCTTTCTGCAGAGCCTCCAAAACATTTCTGAGGTGGACCAGGTGATCCTGCCAGGAGGAACTAAAGACAGCAATATCATCTAGATAAGCTGAGCAATAAGTTTCCATCCCTGCCAGAACTTTATTCACCAACCTCTGAAAAGTGGCAGGTGCATTTTTCAATCCAAAGGGCATCACCACAAAGTGGTAGTGCCCACCAGGGGTCGAAAATGCTGTTTTGGCTTTTGCATCATCAGCTAATCTGATTTGCCAGTAGCCAGCTGTGAGGTCAAATGTGCTTAGATACTTGGCTGAGGCCAAAGTGTCAATCAGCTCATCTGCCCTTGGTATGGGATAGGCATCAGTCCTAGTGACTGCATTGAGGCCTCTGTAGTCTACACAAAACCTCATTTCTTTCTTACCACCCTGGGTATGAGGTTTGGGTACCAGGACCACTGGGCTAGCCCAAGGGCTATCTGAAGGCTCAATCACGCCTAACTCCAACATTTTCTGGACTTCAGTCCTGATACAGTCCCTGACATGGTCAGGTTGCCTGTAGATTTTATTCTTGACAGGCAGACTGTCCCCAGTGTCCACCTCATGGGTGCACCAGGTAGTCTGACTAGGGGTCAGGCTAAACATATGTCTAAACTGTTGCAGAACTTGTCTGCACTCAGTTTGCTGATGGTCAGTGAGGCTGCTTGCCAAAGCAACACCATCTACTGACCCATCATCAGGGTTCTGAGAGAGCAGGTCAGGGAGAGGGTCACTCTCCTCCTCCTGGTCCTCATCAGTTGCCATGAGCAAGCCCATGTCAGCCCTGTCAACATATGGCTTTAATCTGTTGACATGAAGCACCCTTAGGGGGCTCCTGGGAGTTCCAAGATTCACCAGATAGGTGACTTCTCCCTTCTGTTCAACTATTGTATGGGGGCCACTCCATTTGTCCTGGAGGGCTGCTGGGGCCACAGGTTCCAACACCCACACTTTCTGTCCTGGCTGGTATACAGTCAGCACAGCCTTTTGGTCATGCCAAGCTGTTTGCAATTCTTGGCTGGCCTCCAGGTTTTTGGTTGCCTTTTTCATGTACTCTGCCATCCGGGAGCGGAGACCAAGTACATAGTCCATCACATCTTGTTTGGGGGGTTTGAGAGGTAACTCCCAGCCCTCTTTACCAAACATAGTGGACCTCTCACAGGATGCCCAAACAGAAGTTCAAATGGGCTGTAACCAACCCCTTCTGTGGAACCTCTCTGTATGCAAACAATAGGCAAGGAAGAAGAAGGTCCCATTTCCGCCTAAGCTTCTCTGGGAGTCCTTCAATCATTCCTTTCAAGGTTTTGTTGAAGCGTTCAACTAAACCATTGCATTGTGGGTGATAGGGGGTGGTGAACTTATAAGTTACACCACACTCCTTCCACATTGCCTTCAGATATCCTGACATGAAGTTGGTCACTCTGTCAGAAATGACCTCCTTTGGGAAACCCACTCTGGAGAAAACTCCAATGAGGGCTCTTGCCACCACAGGGGCTGTGGTGGTCCTCAGGGGAATTGCCTCTGGGTACCTGGTGGCATGATCCACTACTACCAGGATAAATCTGTGCCCAGATGCAGTCTGAGGGTCAAGGGGACCAACAATGTCAATCCCTACCCTTTCAAAGGGTACCCCCACCACAGGTAGTGGTATCAGGGGGCCTTTGTTGTGCCACCTGCCTTACCACTGGCTTGGCAAGTGACACAGGAGCGACAAAACTCCTTTGTGTCCTCTGACATATGTGGCCAATGAAAATGTGGAACAAGCCTGTCCCTGGTCTTGTTTTGGCCCAAGTGACCTGCTAAAGGGATATCATGTGCTAAGGTCAAGAGGAACCCCCTAAACTTCTGAGGTATTACCAACCTCCTGGTGGCTCCAGGGGCTGGGTCTCTACCCTCAGAATATAGGAGTCCCTCATCCCAATAAACTTTATGGGACCCACTAGCACTCCCAGCAGCCTCAGCAGCAGCCTGCTGTCTGAGGGGTTCAAGAGAGGGGCAGCACTGTTGCTCCTTACTCAGATCTTCCCTAGAAGGGCCCCCTGCCCCCAAGAACTCAACCTGGTCAGGCTCAAGTCCCTCTGGGGCAGTTCCTTCTTCAGGTTCTGCTTCACCTCCCTCTGGAAGTGAATCTTTGATCTGAGACAGAGGGAAGGCACTGCCTTAACCCTACTGCTCCTCCTCTTGGGAAGCATCTGGTCCATTGTTCCAGGATCCAGAGCTGGTTCAGTGTCATGCATTCTTGCTTGTGACCTGGTCACAGCAAATACCTCTGCAGGGATGTCCAACATCTCAGCATGAGTCCATCTGTGTGTCTGTTACTTTTCTCCTGAAAAAGCATATCCAATGCACTACCCTATTTCTCATCCGCTACCTCTATCCATATCTTTAATCTGCATATACTTACCTCCTTTATGCATCTATATACTTTCAATGTACTTATGGATCTATATATTTATCACTTTCTTCTAATTTAGCATTTCCAATGCACTACCCTATTTCTCAACCTATACTTCCCTCAATATATCTTCTAGCCCAACTTTCTGACTCATCTCAAACTTCTTTCTACTACTCTTTCCAATTCACTACCCTATCTCACCCTATACATCTATCATTATATCCTCTACACCCACTCTCTCATTTATCCCAAACGCCATACCACTACTATGTTCCCCAAAAATAACCCTTTCTTGACTCTCTCCTACTCTACCCCTCCTTGCATCTTCTGTCACCTCCTTTACTGTACCGATCCCCCAAAACAAACCTTTCTAAACTCTTCCCTCTGACTCTTTCCCCTCCAAAAACCCTTTTACTCCTCCAAAAGCCTCCTCCTACTGCTATAACCTAAAAAAGAAACCTTCACTCTTCTATCCCTCCACTATCCTTTTCAATCAAAATAACAGACTAGCATGTTCACTTCTCTAATTCCATATTCCACTATACTAATTCACCACTAATCCTTTATGGGTTCCAGAGTAGCATGCTACTCGCCAACAAAGCGCTTCAACAACCCATCAGGGGTAACAGGCACTGTATGAATGCAAACCTTTCTTTCCCTTCTATCCCTCCACTATCCTTCTCACTCCAAATAACTGACTAATATCCACCACTCAAATTACTTTCATATTTCACCATACTAATTCACCACTAATCCTTTATGGGTTTCCGGAGTAGCGTGCTACTGCCAAAAAAGCGATTCAACACCCCATCAGGGGTTAGAAGCGCTATATAAATACAAACCTTCTTTCCTCTTGTATCCTTCTGCTATCCTTCCGAATCCAAATAACTGACTAACATATCCACCACTTAAAATTTACTTGCATGTTTCACTATATTAATTCAACACTAATCCTCTATGGGTCCCGGAGTAGCGTGCTACTCGCCGAAAAAAGCGCTTCGACGCCTCGTCAGGGGTAGTAAGCGCTATACAAATGCAATTACAATACAATACAATTACAATAACTCTACTTCAGACCAGGCTGAAGTCTCTAGATCATTGCCCAATAGACATTCTACAGGGAGGTCTGCACTGACTACAACCTTCTTGGGGCCAGTTACCCCTCCCCAGGAGAAATTCACAACTGCCAGACTATGGTTGGTCTGGACATTGCTTGCATTGGTCACCTGGTACATTTCACCCAGGATGATCTGTCCAGGGTCCACTAGGTCCTCTGCCACCATGGTGACACTAGCACCTGTGTCCCTAAATGCCAAAGCCTGTTTGCCATTTATCAAAGGCTGCTGTTTGTACTTGCCCAGATTACTGGGGCTTACTAGGAAGGACATATCAATGTTTCCATCACAAATCAGCATTGCCTGAGTGGTCACTCTGACTAGGTCAGAATCCACTTCAGAACCCAGGGTCAACCCTACTACACCCTTATTCTGAGTACCACCTCCACCAGTAGCTGAGCTAGGGGGCACAGTCGCCTTAGGGGCAGGAGTGGTGGTGGTTTGGTCTTTGGACTTGGTACAATCAGAAGTCCAGTGCCCTTTCTGTTTACAGATTTTGCACCATGACTTCTTTGGCCTTTTCCCTTGTTGGACTATGTCTCCCCACCAGATGCAGATTTTTGGGGCCCTTGTGAAGACTTCTGGTCTTTTGACTTATCCCCACCTTTCTCAGAGCCTTTAGGATCTTGCTTCTTAGTGTCACCCCCTTGGTTCTGGGTTTTCTGCCTCACCCTGGTTCTGACCCATTTGTCTGCCTTCTTTCCCAATTCTTGGGGAGAGGTCAGATCAGAGTCCACCAGGTACTGATGCAACAACTGGTTCTGGCAATTATTTAGGATCTGTTCTCTCATCATCAGATTATACAATCCCTTGAAATCAGTAACCCTACTGCCAACCAGCCAACCCTCCAGAGCCTTGGTTGCACAATCAACAAAGTCAGTCCAGTCCTGAGTCTGTGCCTTCTGGGTATCTCTGAACTTCAACCTGTACTGCTCAGTGGTTAAGCCAAACCCATCTATCAGTGCACTCTTCAGGACCTCATAATCATCAGCATCCTCCTCTCTAACAGTGAGGAGCTTGTCTCTTCCTTTTTCTGAAAAGGAGAGCCACAAGATTGCTGCCCACTGCTTTTGGGGGACCTGCTGTACTCTACAGGCCCTCTCCATAGCAGTTATCCACTTGTGGATATCATCCCCAATCTGGTAGGGAGGAACAACCTTGCTCAGGTTCCTATGGTCAGGAATATATTCTCTGCCTCTAGGGACACTGTTGCTGCCACCAGGGGGTTCTAACCCCTCTCTTCTAGAAGCTCTCTGGATCTCCAGGGCTTCCTATCCAGTGCCAACTGCTTGGTTCTGAGGGCCACTTTGGCTTCCTCATACTGGAGCAGTTTGCACCTTCTCTCAGAGGAGGTCTCTCTTAAGGAAAAGTATGAGCTCCTCTGCTGGACAAATTCTCTGCCAGAGTGATAAGAGTGGTCAGATTCCCTGGAAGGGGATCTGTGCCTCTCCTCCTCTCTGTCAGTTCTCTTAGGGAGAATTCCTCTGTCCTTTTCAGGCCCCTTGAAGCCTGGCCCTTCAATTACAGAGTCTTGGTCATTCTGATTTTCATCATCTGACCCAGATACTATGACTGACCCACCCACTGATTCAGACCCTTTAGCTCCTAGAGCCAATCTAAGGTCATCTGCTGTCAGCAGATCTATCAGGTGTAGTGTTGAGGGACTCTGTCCTAGCTTCAGGTGTATTTCAACACACATGGCTCTCAAGTCAGAGAAAGCCATGTCCTTATACTGAGGCTGAGTGGATCCACTGGGTCCACCCTTTAAGGACATTCTAGTGTTGTACAGTGTTGTACTACCTACACTAGTTTGTGGCCTACTGATCCTAGCTTGAGCTGTGGAAAGGGTGTGCTATCCCTTGGCACACAGCTCTAAGTTCAGTAGAACTTATTGATACTAAGCTTGACTTTATATGTACCTTGAGTACCTATAATGGTTTTCAGTTAGTAATTCAAATAGAGATTTTCTGGTAAAACAATGGCAAGCTGGAATCCCACCGCTGCCACCAATGTGAGAAGTTGGCCTGGTATATGATGTTCACTAATTAAAGTGAACACCTTGCACCAGGGCAAATCGACTCTTATGGTAGATAGGTTTAAGACAACCTTTTAAAGAAAGCTATCCTAGTGGTAGCTGTGGAGAGCAGCCTTCAGGCTAAGTCTTGAAGGAATGCAAAGCAGCTTGTTTTACCATATAATCTCTTGAATCACCAAATGAAAAGACACCACACAGGTATATATATCAAATATATATGTATTTATTTCTAAATAACTCTCTACTAATCTCTTTATGAGATTAGAAGACAAACATATGCACAAATCAACGTTTCACAATAAGTTAAAGCACAAAATATGGCTGGGGCCCTAGGGGCGTACCAGACCATATACTAAAAAAGGGACTTAGCAACAACGACTTGCAGGGAGACAAGGCCTAGGGCTTTCAGAAGTGCTGGGGCCTCACGAAACCACCCAAGGCAGGTAAGTAAAGGACCCACGGGGGACGCGTGCAGTGTGGATACACAGGCGCGGATCGCCGTTGACTTCAATGGGGCAAGTCGCGGTTGGAAATTAAGAGTTCTAGGATACTTCGGGAGAACCTACAAGCAAGTCACTTACAGGGTAAGTAGTTCTAGGGCCCACACCCACAGGAGCACCGTAGTGCTGGAGTTACCTCACCCAGGGAAGCCGGGTGCATAGGTGTCCTTTGGTGTCGGGTCGCGGCGTCGTTTTCAATGGCGAACAAAGAAGACTTGCTGCTGGCGGGAGCTGAAGAAGTGTCCGGTGGAATCCAAGCCTGGATTCTGAAGAAGGATGACCTGAAAGCAGAGGGGACAGTGTTCAAAGTCACTTGGCAGTGACTCGGGGCAAGGAAGATGGATGCCCACCGTCGTTGGTTGATTCAGGTCAATTGCGGGGGCCTTGACTCTTCAGCCACGAGGTCCAGGAGGTGTCGACGACAACCAGGAGCTGGATTCTGTGTGTCCCACGAAGTTTGCAGCTTACTGCGGTGTCGGCAACTCGATTGGAGCCAACAAGCCTTGGCAACAGCAAGTCTCGGGGAGATGAAGAAAAGTCGATGGCACAGACCAGCAAGGTCTGAGGGACTCACCCAGAGACGGTAAGTCAGGGCAGGCCTGGAGCAACCAGGGGAGCTCTTTGGTTTCTTTAATAAGTCTTCTGGGGACCCACGAGCCGGCTGGCAAGGGATCGCAAAGACACCTCGGACGGAATCACTCAACAGGGGCCCACGGTCACTCGGGACAGTGTAGATCTATGATCTTCGGAGGGATTCCTGCTGGAGGTCGGGACCACACGTGGTCCAAAGCACAAGTTCGTAGATCGTTGTGAAGGGGTTGCACTTGACAATAGTGCACGGTACCCAGGGGTCATGGTTCCTCGTCACTCGTGGGGTCCATTTGCCTCAGCTTCACTGGGGACTCACGATGACCTTGGAGAAGTCAGGAAATCCACTTCTTGGGCTGCAGGGACTTCGGACTCCGGCGGGAGCGGCGTAGTTTGCAACCGTCGTTGTCATTTTTGGTGCCTGCCAAGCAGGGGAGTCACTCCTTGACTCCAAGGGAGATTCTTCTGTCTTCCAAAGGTAGTGGAACGTCGAAGGGCCAGGATTCTTCTGTAGAGCATCGTCCAGGGGTTATCTAACTGGCAAGTCCAAGGGTTCCCCCTCTTATACTAAAAAGAGGGGATGGACTAGCTCTATGACCCCACCTATGGGAGGGTCAAGGGAGGGGGTGGCTACACCCACTTCCCTTTGTCCAGTTTCGTGCCAGAGCAGGGGCAGGTAGCCCCTGAGCCGGTTTGAACTGGCATATGCACAGAGGAGCCTTCTGCTCCCCCAGTGCAGGACTTCAAAGCACTCTAAGAGTGCACCCACCCAGCCCCAATACACTAAACCCTGTCTGGGAGGTGGTTACACCTCCCTGTGACAGGATGCCTATTGTTGGGCTTCCTCCACTGTGAGTTTCGGTCATCAGCAGGAGGGCAGCCCAGTGTCTGTGACTGGTGGCATCCATTTTGTGATGCTAGGGCTCTTCAGGATTCTACCGCGTTTCCACAGCAGGTACATGTCTTATCCCTCTAGAAGGGTGGAATGCTACCCCCGCCGCCAGGATTGGCGGGGGGGTAGTATTCCAAGATGTTTGACACCAAACACGACATGTTTTGATGCAGCCATTCCAAAGTTAGCATTTTACCGCGAGGATATAATGCACTTAAGAGTATATGGTTTAACCGCATCCACAAACAGCACCAGAGAATAGACTCTGCGAGCTGCAGAGGGGCCCTGCTCAGTCAGAGGCACCCCTCACATAAAAGCCAAGCACCCTGCCCTCAGGATTGATAGGGCCTGCCTTAGGGGTGACTGATAGGTTTATATGTGTGTGCAGGAGAGATATAGGAAACCTATATCTCAGTGAGGGGTGCTAGCACCACCTCACCCAGGCTGCAGTAGCAGGCCTGTGGTGTCAGATTTAGTCTGCTTCCCAGGGGTGGCATAATACATGCTGCAGCCCCTGGTAGGCCTGTGAAGTACCTATGCCCTTGGTACCTAAGGTACCATATACTAGGGACTCATAAGGCACCACAGTATCCAATCACTAGTGCACCTAGAGTGCACTCCATGTCATTCAGAGAGAACAGAGAGGCTGGGGCCCTGATTGGCAGGGACCCAGCCAGACTATAGCCAGAAACCAGTGCTAACATCAGAAAAAAAGTGGGGGCAACATAAGAGGCAGATCCTACTCTCCTACACAAGAGAAGTGCAGAAAAAAGCAACAGAGGTGCAGAAAAAGGCAAGAGAAGTGCAGGAAGAGGCAAGAGAGGTGCGTAAATAGGGAAGACGGATTCAGAAAATGGCAAGAGGGATGCAGAAAGAGGCAAGAGGGGTGCAGAAAGAAGCAAGAGACTTAAAGAAAGAAGCATGAGCAGTGCTTAAAGAAGCAACTGAGGTGCAGAAAGAGGCAAGAGGGGTGCAGAAGAAAGCAAGAGAAGTACAGAAAGAGGCAAGGGAGATGCAGAATGAGGCAAGAGAGGTGCAGGAAGAGTCAAATGAGGTGCAGAAACACAGAAGAGGAGCGCAGAAAGAGGTAAGAGAAGTGCAGAAAGAAGCAACAGACATGCAGAAGGCGGCAAGATAACTGCAGAAAGAGGCAAGAGAGTTGCAGAAACAGGTAAGAGAGGTGCGTAAAGAGGAAACAGGGGTGTATAAAGAGGCAAGAGAGGTAGAGAAACAGACAAGAGAGGTGCAGAAAGAGGGGACAGGGGTACGGAAAGAGGCAAGAGAGGTGCATAAAGAAGCAAGAGAAGTGCATATAAAAGCAACAGAGGTGCAGAAAAAGGCAAAAGAAGTGCAGAAAGAGCCAAGAGAGGTGCAAAAATAGGGAAGAGGGATGCAGAAAAAGGCAAGAGGGGTGCAGAAAGAGGCAAGAGGTGGTGCAGAAAGAAGCAAGAGAGGTAAAGAAAGAAGCAAGAGCAGTGCAGAAAGAAGCAACAGAGTTACAGAAAGAGGCAAGAGGGGTGCAGGAAGAGGCAGGAGAAGTGCAGAAAGAAGCAACAGTGGTGCAGAAGGAGGCAAGAAGCTGCAGAAAGAGGCAAGAAAGTTGCAGAAACAGGCAAACAAGGTACAGAAAGATGGAACAGAGGTGCAGAAAGAAGTAAGAGAAGTGCAGAAAGCACCTACAGAGGTCCTGAAAGAGGCAAGAGGGGGTAGAAAGATGCAAGAGAAGTGCAGAAAAAAGCAACAGAGATGCAGAAAGAGGCAAGAGAGTTGCAGAAACAGGCAAGTGAAGTACAGAAATAGGGAACAGGGGTGCAGAAAGAGGAAAGAGAGGTGCAGAAAGAGGGAACAGGGGTGCAGAAAGAGACAAGAGAAGTGCTGATAGAAGTAACGGAGGTGCAGAGAGGCAAGAGAAGTGCAGAAAGAAGGAATAGACCTGCAGAAAGAGGCAACAGACGTGCAGAAAGAGGCAAGAGAAGTACATAAAGAGACAAGAGAGGTGCCCAAAGAGACAAGAGAGGTGCAGAAAGAGGGAAGACGAGTGCAGAAGGAGACAACTGGGTGCAGAAAGAGGCAAGAGGAGTGCAGAAAGACGCATGAGAGGTACAGAAACAGGCAAGAGGGAACAGGGTTGCAGAAAGAGGCAAGAGAGGTACAAAAAGAGGCAGCAGAGGTGCAGATAGAGGCAAGAAATGTGCATAAACAGGCAAGAGAAGTGCAGAAAGAGACAAGAGAAGTGCTGAAAGAAGCAACAGAGGTGCAGAAAGAAGCAAGAGAAGTGATGAAAGAGACAAGTGAGTTGCAAGTTGAAATTTTAACCCTTTTTTCTACCTTTGATCGACTTCTGTAAAGCCTAGTAATTGTTCCTTTTGCACTTTAAAGGGTATTTGCCTACCTGCTCCCGCTTTCATTTTATCTCTGCAGTTTGAATCTTTGTGGCATTTTAGGCATCCTCCGCCCCGCACCCTGGTCCACCACGGGTTTTACCAATTGTTGTGGAGGGTGTCGGTGGCGTGAAGACTTCATTTCCGGATTACAGGGGGTGGAGCTGGATGGTTAGCGCTCCAGCGCTACTTACATAAGGCGCATGTCATTCACGTCGCGCAGCGGCCGTGCGCAGACACAAGCTATATGCGAAAACTGCTGTGATGTATTGTTTTACTGACCTCATCTCATTTTAAATATTATTGATCGAAATTTTAACCCTTTTATCTACCTTTCACTGACTTCTGTAAAGCCTCGTAATTGTTCCTTTTGCTTTTTGCACTTTAAAGGGTGTTTGCCTACCTGCTCCCGCTTTCATTTTATCTCAGCAATTTGAATCTTTGTGGCATTCTAGGCGTCCTCCGCCCCACACCCTGGTCCACCACGGGTTTTCCGGATTGTTGTGGATGGTGTCGGTGGCGCAAAGACTTCATTTCTGGATTACAGGGGGTGGAGCTGGACAGTTAGCACTCCAGCGCTACTTACATAAGGCGCATGTCATCCACGTCGCGCAGTGGATGCACGCAGCGGGAGTGCCGCCGGCACGCCTAAGGTGCGCCAAGGGCAAGCCCGTCTGCCCCCTTCCGCGCTGAGCACCAGGGATGCTGCCTTTGTTCTGCCAGAACAGACTGAAAGTTTCAATTATACTAGGGAAGAACTTCCAGACCTACAGAGGCTGGGAGTCCCTTGATGTGAGAAGTTGGCCTGGTATATGCTGTTCACTAATTAAAGTGGACACCTTGCACCAGTACAATTCGACTCTTATGGTAGATAGGTTTAAGACAACCTTTATAGAAAGCTATCCTAGTGGTAGCTGTGGAGAGCAGCCTTCAGGCTAAGTCTTGACGGAATGTAAAGCAGCTTGTTTTACCACACAATCTCTTGAATCACCAAATGAAAAGACACCACACAGGTATATATATCAAATATATATGTATTTATTATTAAACAACTCTCTACTAATCTCTTTATGAGATTAGAAGTCAGGAACATATGTACAAGTCAATTGTTATCAAAATAAGTTAGCACGGTAAATATCACAATCTTATCTTGGCTAGACCGGGGTCTAGAGCACATAGAATCGAGGGACCCCCAAAGAACCACCCAGGTAGTTGTAGGAGACCCACAGGGGACGGACGCGGTGTTCAGACACTAGTGCGAGTCCTGTACGAGTCTATGTAAGCGGACGCGATTGAGTTATCAATGTTACAGGCCCCTGGCGTGTTCGAGGCGAACACACCGATCGGTCAGTACGAGTCGAAGGACGCGGTTACTGGTAGATTTACTAGGGAGTTGGACGCGGTGTGTCTAACACAGCCGCGAACCCTGTACGAGTCAGTGTGAGAATCGCACGAGGAAAGTAAGAGTTTTAGGATACTTCTGGTGAACCTACAAGCAAGTCACTTACAGGGTAAGTAGTTCTAGGGCCCACACCCACCGGAGCACCGTAGTGCTGGAGTTACCTCACCCAGGGAAGCCGGGTGCACAGGTGTTCTTTTGGTGTCGGGTCGCGTCGTCGTTTTCAATGGCGAACAAAGAAGACTAGCTGCTTGTGATGATTTGAAGAAGTGTCCGGTGGAATCCAAGCCTGGATTCGGTGGAAGGATGACCTGAAAGTAGAGGGGACAGTGTTCAAAGTCACTTGGCAGTGACTCGGGGCAAGGAAGATGAATGCCCACCGTCGTCGCAGGATTCAGGTCATTCACAGTTGCCTTGACTCTTCAGCCACAAGGTCCAGGAGGCGTCGACGACAACCAGGAGCTGGATTCGGCATGTCCCACAATGTCTGCAGCTTACTGTGGTGTCGGCAACTCGATTGGAGCCAACAGGCCTTGGTAACAGCAAGTCTCGTGGAAGGTGTGAAAAGGCAATGGCGCAGACCAGCAAGGTCTGAGGGACTCACCCAGCAAGGGTAAGTCAGGGCAGGCCTGGAGCAACCAGGGGAGCCCTTTGGTTTGTTGCAAAAGTCTTCAGGGGACCCACGAGCTGGCTGGCAAGGGATCACGAAGACGCCTCAGTCGGATTCGCTCCACAGGGGCCCACGGTCACTCGGGACGGTGTAGGCCGCTGATCTTCGGAGGGTCCCTGCTGGAGGCTGGGACCACACGTGGTCCAAAGCACAGGTTCTTAGAACGTTGTGTAGGGGTTGCACTCGACAATAGTGCACGGTACACAGGGATCACAGTTCCTCGTCACTCGTGGGGTCCACTTGCCTCAGCTTCGCTGGGGACTCACGATGGCCTTGGAGAAGTCAGGAAATCCACTTCTTGGGCTGCAGGGACTTCGGACTCCGGCGGGAGCAGCATAATTTGCGACCGTCGTTTGTAGTTTTTGGTGCCTGCCAAGCAGGGGAGTCACTCCTTGACTCCAAGGGAGATTCTTCTGTCTTCCAAAGGTAGTGGAACGTCGAAGGGCCAGGATTCTTCTTCAGAGCGTCATCCAGGGATATCTAACTTACAAGTTCAAGGGTTCCCTATCTTATACTGTAAAGAAGGGAGGGACTAGCTCTATGACCCCACCTATGGGAGGGTCAGGGGAGTGGGTGGCTACACCCACTTCCCTTTGTCCAGTTTCACGCCAGAGCAGGGGCAGGTAGCCCCTGAGCCGGTTTGAACTGGCATATGCACAGAGGAGCCTTCTGCTCCCCCAGTGCAGGACTTCAAAGCACTCTAAGAGTGCACCCGCCCAGCCCCAATACACTAAACCCTGACTGGGAGGTGGTTACACCTCCCTGTGACAGGATACCTTTTGTTGGGCTTCCTCCACTGCGAGTTTCGGTCATCATCAGGAGGGCAGCCCGGTGTCTGTGACTGGTGGCATCCATTTTGTGATGCCAGGGCTCTTCAGGATTCTACCGTGTTTCCACAGTAGGTCCATGTCTATCCCTCTAGAAGGGTGGAATGCTACCCCCGCCACCAGGACTGGCGGGGGGGGGTAGTATTCCAAGATGTTTGACACCAAACATGCCATGTTTTGATGCAGCCATACCAAAATTAGCATTCTACCGCGAGGATATAATGCACTTTAAGAGTATATGGTTTAACCGCATCCACAAACAGCACCAGAGAATGGACTCTGAGAGCTGCAGAGGGGCCCTGCTCAGGCAGAGGCACCCCCTCACATAGAAGCCAAGCACCCTGCCCTCAGGATTGATAGGGCCTGCCTTAGGGGTGACTGATAGGTTTATATGTGTGTGTTGGAGAGATATAGGGAACCTATACCTCAGTGAGGAGTGCTAGCACCACCTCACCCAGGCTGCAGTAGCAGGCCTGTGGTGTCAGATTTAGTCTGCTTCCCAGGGGTGGCATAATACATGCTTCAGCCCCTGGTAGGCCTGTGAAGTACCTATGCCCTTGGCACCTAAGGTACCATATACTAGGGACTCATAAGGCACCACAGTATCCAATCACTAGTGCACCTAGAGTGCACTCCAAATCGTTTAGAGAGAACAGAGAGGCTGGGGCCCTGATTGGCAGGGATCCAGCCTGACTATAGCCAGAAACCAGTGTAACATCAGAAAAAAAGTGGGGGCAACATAAGAGGCAGATCCTACTCTCCTACACAACCCCCCAAACGCAGGGACACTAAACTAACCTTGACCAGTTGAGTCTTCGTGTTCAAAGTGGAAATACCTTGAGAGTCCATCTGCATTGGCATGTTGGGTCCCAGGCCTATGTTCCACTGTATAGTCCATCCCCTGTAGGGAAATGGACCACCTCAAAAGTTTTGGGTTTTCACCTTTCATCTGCTTAAGCCATAGGAGGGGCTTGTGGTCAGTCTGAACTATGAAGTGAGTGCCAAACAAGTATGGCCTCAGCTTCTTCAGGGCCCACACCACAGCAAAGGCCTCCTCTCTATAGCTGACCAACGTTTCTCTCTAGGGGTCAGCCTTCTGCTAATGAAAGCTACTGGCTGGTCTTGACCTTCATCATTCAGTTGAGACAGTACAGCTCCCACACCCAGCTCAGAAGCATCTGTTTGGACAATGAACTTTTTGGTGTAGTCTGGACTCTGTAAGATGGGGGCAGTGCACATGGCCTGCTTTAGGTCTTCAAATGCCTTTTGACAGCTAGCTGTCCACTGAACCTTTTTTGGCATTTTCTTTGAGGTCAGATCATTCAAGGGGGTCACTATAGATCCATATCCCTTGACAAACCTCCTATAGTACCCAGTCAGGCCTAAGAAGGCTCTCACCTGTGTCTGGGTGGTTGGAGCAACCCATTCCATTATGGTTTGGATTTTGCTCTGTAAAGGTTGAACCTGGCCTCCACCCACAAGGTGGCCCAGGTACACAACCTGACTCTGCCCTATCTGGCACTTGGTGGCCTTGATAGTGAGGCCTGCTTTCTGCAGAGCCTCCAAAACATTTCTGAGGTGGACCAGGTGATCCTGCCAGGAGGAACTAAAGAAAGCAATATCATCTAGATAAGCTGAGCAATAAGTTTCCATCCCTGCCAGAACTTTATTCACCAACCTCTGGAAAGTGGCAGGTGCATTTTTCAATCCAAAGGGCATCACCACAAAGTGGTAGTGCCCACCAGGGGTCGAAAATGCTGTTTTGGCTTTTGCATCATCAGCTAATCTGATCTGCCAGTAGCCAGCTGTCAGGTAAAATGTGCTTAGATACTTGGCTGAGGCCAAAGTATCAATCAGCTCATCTGCCCTTGGTATGGGATAGGCATCAGTCCTAGTGACTGCATTGAGGCCTCTGTAGTCTACACAAAACCTCATCTCTTTCTTACCACCCTGGGTATGAGGCTTGGGTACCAGGACTACTGGGCTAGCCCAAGGGCTATCTGAAGGCTCAATTACACCTAGCTCCAACATTTTCTGGACTTCAGTCCTGATACAGTCCCTGACATGGTCAGGTTGCCTGTAGATTTTATTCTTGACAGGCAGTCTGCCTACAGTGTCCACCTCATGGGTGCACCAGGTAGTCTGACTAGGGGTCAGGCTAAACATATGTCTAAACTGTTGCAGAACCTGTGTGCACTCAGTTTGCTGATGGTCAGTGAGGCTGCTTGCCAAAGCAACACCATCTACCGACCCATCATCAGGGTTCTGAGAGAGCAGGTCAGGGAGAGGGTCACTCTCCTCCTCCTGGTCCTCATCAGTTGCCATGAGCAAGCCCATGTCAGCCCTGTCAACATATGGCTTTAATCTGTTGACATGGAGCACCCTCAGGGGGCTCCTGGGAGTTCCAAGATTCACCAGATAGGTGACTTCTCCCTTCTGTTCAACTATTGTATGGGGGCCACTCCACTTGTCCTGGAGGGCTGCTGGGGCCACAGGCTCCAACACCCACACTTTCTGTCCTGGCTGGTATACAGTCAGTACAGCCTTTTGGTCATGCCAAGCTTTTTGTAATTCTTGGCTGGCCTCCAGGTTTTTGGTTGCCTTTTTCATGTACTCAGCCATCCGGGAGCGGAGACCAAGTACATAGTCCATCACATCTTATTTGGGGGGCTTGAGAGGTAACTCCCAGCCCTCTTTTACCAAACACAGTGGACCTCTCACAGGATGCCCAAACAGAAGCTCAAATGGGCTGTAACCAACCCCCTTCTGTGGAACTTCTCTGTATGCAAATATCAGGCAAGGAAGAAGAAGGTCCCAATTCCGCCTAAGCTTCTCTGGGAGTCCTTTAATCATTCCCTTCAGGGTTTTGTTGAAACGTTCAACCAACCCATTGCATTGTGGGTGATAGGGAGTGGTGAACTTATAAGTTACACCACACTCCTTCCACATTGCTTTTAGATATCCTGACATGAAGTTAGTACCTCTGTCAGAGATGACCTCCTTTGGGAAACCCACTCTGGAGAAAACTCCAATGAGGGCTCTTGCCACCACAGGGGCTGTGGTGGTCCTCAGGGGAATTGCCTCTGGGTACCTGGTGGCATGATCCACTACCACCAGGATAAATCTGTGCCCAGATGCAGTTTGAGGGTCAAGGGGACCAACAATGTCAATCCCTACTCTTTCAAAGGGTACCCCCACCACAGGTAGTGGTATCAGCGGGGCCTTTGTTGTGCCACCTGCCTTACCACTGGCTTGGCATGTGACAGAGGAGCGACAAAACTCCTTTGTGTCCTCTGACATATGTGGCCAATGAAAATGTGGAACAAGCCTGTCCCAGGTCTTGTTTTGGCCCAAGTGACCTGCTAAAGGGATATCATGTGCTAAGGTCAAGAGGAACCCCTAAACTTCTGAGGTATTACCAACCTCCTGGTGGCTCCAGGGGCTGGGTCTCTACCCTCAGAATATAGGAGTCCCTCATCCCAATAAACTTTATGGGACCCACTAGCACTCCCAGCAGCCTCAGCAGCAGCCTGCTGTCTGAGGGGTTCAAGAGAGGGGCAGCACTGTTGCTCCTTACTCAGATCTTCCCTAGAAGGGCCCCCTGCCCCCAAGAACTCAACCTGATCAGGCTCAAGTCCCTCTGGGGCAGTTCCTTCTTCAGGATCTGCTTCACCTCCCTCTGGAGGGGAATCTGTGATCTGAGACAGGGGGGAAGGCACTGCCTTTACCCTACTGCTCCTCCTCTTGGGAAGCATCTGGTCCATTGTTCCAGAATCCAGAGCTGGTTCAGTGTTATGCTTTCTTGCTTGTGACCTGGTCACAGCAAATACCTCTGCAGGGATGCCCAACATCTCAGCATAAGTCCATAACTCTACTTCAGACCAGGCTGAAGTCTCTAGATCATTGCCCAACAGACATTCTACAGGGAGGTCTGCACTGACTACAACCTTCTTCAGGCCAGTTACCCCTACCCAGGAGAAATTCACAACTGCCAGACTATGGTTGGTCCTGACATTGCTCGCATTGGTCACCTGGTACATTTCGCCCAGGATGATCTGGTTAGGGTCCACAAGATCCTCTGCCACCATGGTGACACTAGCACCTGTGTCCCTAAATGCCAAAGCCTGTTTGCCATTTATTACAGGCTGCTGTTTGTATTTGCCCAGATTACTGGGGCTTACTAGGAAGGACATGTCAATGTCTCCATCACAAATCAGCATTGCCTGAGTGGGTACTCTGACTAGGTCAGAGTCCACTTCAGAACCCAGGGTCAACCCTACTAAACCCTTAGTCTGTGTACCACCTCCACCAGTAGCTGAGCTAGGGGGAACAGTTGCCTTAGGGGCAGGAGTGGGGGTGGTTTGGTCTTTGGACTTGTTACAATCAGAAGTCCAGTGCCCTTTCTGTTTACAGAATTTGCACCAGGGCTTCTTTTGGCCTTTTCCCTTGTTGAATTGTGACTCCCCACCAGATGCAGATTTTTGGGGCCCTTGTGAAGACTTCTGGTCTTTTGACTTATCCCCACCTTTCTCAGAGCCCTTAAGATCTTGCTTCTTGGTGTCACCCCCTTGGTTCTGGGGTTTCTGCCTCACCCTGGTTCTGACCCATTTGTCTGCCTTCTTTCCCAATTCTTGGGGAGAGGTCAGATCAGAGTCCACCAGGTACTGATGCAACAACTGGTTCTGGCAATTATTAAGGATCTGTTCTCTCATTATCAGATTATATAATCCTTTGAAATCAGTAACCCTACTGCCAACTAGCCAACCCTCCAGAGCATTGGTTGCACAATCAACAAAGTCAGTCCAGTCCTGAGTCTGTGCCTTCTGGGTGTCTCTGAACTTCAACCTGTACTGCTCAGTGGTTAAGCCAAACCCATCTATTAGTGCACTCTTCAGGACTTCATAATCATCAGCATCCTCTTCTCTAACAGTGAGGAGCTTGTCTCTATCTTTATCTGAAAAGGAGAGCCACAAGATTGCTGCCCACTGCTTTTGGGGGACCTGCTGTACTCCACAGGCCCTCTCCATAGCAGTTATCCACTTGTGGATATCATCCCCACTCTGGTAGGGAGGAACAACCTTGCTCAGGTTCCTATGGTCTGGAATATATTCCCTGCCTCTAGGGACACTGTTGCTGCCACCAAGGGTTTCTAACCCCTCTCTTCTAGAAGCTCTCTGGATCTCCAGGGCTTCCCTATCCAGTGCCAACTGCTTGGTTCTGAGGGCAACTCGTGCTTCCTCATACTGGAGTAGTTTGCACATTCTTTCAGAGGAGGTCTCTCTTATGGGAAAGTATGAGTTCCTCTGATGGACAAATTCTCTGCCAGAGTGATAGGAGTGGTCAGATTCCCTGGAAGGAGACCTGTGCCTCTCATCCACTCTGTCAGTTCTCTTAGGGAGAATTCCTCTGTCCTTTTCAGGCCCTTTGGAGCCTGGCCCTTCAATCACAGAGTCCTGGTCATTCTGATTTTCATCATCTGACCCAGACACTGTAATTGACCCACCCCCTGATTCAGACCCATTACCTCCTAGAGCCAATCTAAGATCATCTGCTGTCAGCAGATCTATCAGGTGTAGTGTGGAGGGACTCTGTCCTAGCTTCAGGTGTCTTTCAACACACATGGCCCTCAAGTCAGAGAAAGCCATGTCCTTATACTGAGGCTGGGTGGACCCACTGGCTCCACCTTTTAAGGACATTCTAGTGTTGTGCAGTGTTGTACTACCTACACTAGTTTGTGGCCTACTGATCCTAGCTTGAGCTGTAGAAAGGGTGTGATATCCCTTGGCACACAGCTCTAAGTTCAGTAGAACTTAATGATACTAAGCTTGACTTTATATGTACCTTAAGTACCTATAGTGGTTTTCAGTTAGTAATTCAAATAGAGATTTTCTGGTAAAACAATAGCAAGCTGGAATCCCACACGCTGCCCACCAATGTGAGAAGTTGGCCTGGTATATGCTGTTCACTAATTAAAGTGGACACCTTGCACCAGTACAATTCGACTCTTATGGTAGATAGGTTTAAGACAACCTTTATAGAAAGCTATCCTAGTGGTAGCTGTGGAGAGCAGCCTTCAGGCTAAGTCTTGAAGGAATGTAAAGCAGCTTGTTTTACCACACAATCTCTTGAATCACCAAATGAAAAGACACCACACAGGTATATATATCAAATATATATGTATTTATTATTAAACAACTCTCTACTAATCTCTTTATGAGATTAGAAGTCAGGAACATATGTACAAGTCAATTGTTATCAAAATAAGTTAGCACTGTAAATATCACAATCTTATCTTGGCTAGACCGGGGTCTAGAGCACTGTTAGCGGGTCGGAAATAATAGGCTGTACTCCTTTAGAGGGTATAGAGGGTTTTATTGTGCGGAGTCCTCGTTTCAGTCTGCCCGCCAGGATAGGGGGTAGTCAATACGCTGCGGCCCGATGGTAGATGGTCAGGTCTCCCGGGTTCTGTCCCTTTCTCCCTGCTCCTCACGGGGTCCCTCGGGTTTTCTTAGCCTCCTGGCTTGGCCGTCAGCACTGGATACTCGTGGCAGCAAATATAAAGGGGGACACAGAAAAGGGAATGTGAGCAACGTGTACTACGCTGTGATTGAGGGAAGGGGTAGTGAGGGAGCACCTCCACACCAGTGACGAAGACAGTAGCTGAGGGGGGGTGACTCGTGGTTGTGAGGGAATAGGGTTTGCTCTCGGTATTTAGGTACAGGGTGGTGGGTTTTCTACGGCCGGCTTCTCCCGCCTCCCTACCCAGCCCGCAAACTGTTTGCGTACCTGTGTCAGCCACGCTCCTCCTGAAGCGTGGCTGGGCGAAGAGCGGTCCCCGCAGTCCCTCGGTCCTCCTGACGCCTTCGGGTTCCGGTCTGTCTCTCCCCCGCCTGATGATGCTTGCGCCCTTCTTCGCTCTCCGTCCGCTTCCTCTCTCTCTTGACCTCTGTTCTCCACGATACTTCCTTTCTCCAGCTCCTCTCGACCTCCGGTGAACCAGCACACTTCCTTCCTAGATCCGTCGTCTCTTGTTGTGGCGCTGTAGGCTACATCAGCAAAAGGGGCGGTATCACGGCCCTGGCTGGGCCAGTTAAAGGTATAACAGCCCGCATCGTCCGCGTTCCCGTATTCCTCCGGAGTTGCTTTCATCCATTCATCACACTGCGTGGGAAGAGAAGGTGAGCAGTCAGGATGTACCTCCCACCAAGCCGCAGTCCGTGTCAGTGCTTCCCCCGGACCACCCGCCTCGCGACACACCTCCTCCCCTGGAATCTCCCGATCGGGGAGAGGAAAGGTCCTGGACAGGTAATCGGCGCTGCCGTTCTCCACACCCCTGCGGTGTTTCACAGTAAAGCGATAGGGCTGGAGAGACAGGAACCAACGAAGCACTCGGGGGTTCAGGGAGTAATTGCGGCTCATCCATTGGAGGGGTGCATGGTCTGTGTAAAGGGTGAATGGGTGACCCTCCAGGTAGTAGCGCAGACTATCAATGGCCCACTTCACTGCCAGACACTCCCTCTCAATGGTGGGATACCTCTTCTCCCTGGGAAACAACTTCCTACTGATATACACAATCGGGTGGTCAGCTCCGTCCACGGAGAGTTGGGACAATACTGCCCCAATCCCGTGATCGGAGGCGTCAGTGTGAAGAATGAAGGGCTTCGAGAAGTCAGGGGAGATCAACACGGGTGAAGAGGTTATAGCATGTTTCAGGGTGTGGAAGGCCTCCAGCATCGGACCCGTGGGGTGGAGTAGGACTTGGGGTTTCACATCTTTGCGAAGGGTATCGGTTAAGGGAGTTGCCGTTTCTGAAAACAGAGGAATAAAGCGTCTGTAATATCCTATTAACCCCAGGAAGGCTCTCATTTCTCGTTTGGTGGTCGGAAACGGTGTCTCGGAGATGGCGCGGACCTTTTCCTCTTGGGGTGCGATCACTCCGTGTCCTAGCACATACCCCAAGTATTTCACCTTTTGGTATCCTGCTCTGGATTTTCGGGCGTTTATATGTAGTCCTGCATCCTGTAGGGCTTTGAGGATCGTTTGGAGGTGTTGTAAGTGCGTATTCCAGTCAGGGCTGAACACCACTATATCGTCGAGGTAGGCTGAAGAAAACTCATGAAAACCCTGTAAAACCGTGTTCATCAATCTTTGGAATGTTGCAGGTGCCCCATGCAACCCAAAGGGGAGCACCGTGAACTCATAGAGTCCGTCCGGGGTAGAGAAGGCGGTCTTTCTCTGATCTTCCTTACGCAAAGGGACCTGCCAGTATCCCTTGGTTAGATCGAGGGTGGTTATATAACTGGCGTCACCTAACTTCTCAATCAGTTCATCTATGCGGGGGATGGGGTAGGCATCAAAAGCGGAGATTTCGTTGAGGCTTCGGAAGTCCATACAAAAACGCGTGCTTCCATCCGGCTTGGGAACCATCACAATAGGTGACGACCAGTCGCTTCTCGACGGTTGGATGACTCCTAGTTTTAACATGTCCTGTACCTCCCTCTGTATAGCTCTTCTCCTGGCGGCCGGAACCCTATATGGTCGTTTGTTTATTGTTTTTCCTGGTGGGGTGTCGATCCGATGTTCGGCTAGATGAGTTTTCCCTGGTTTATCGGAAAAGATAGCCTCAAATCGGGCAAGAGTCGACAGGAGCGAGGTCCTTTCTTCGGGACAGAGGTCCTCATTCACGACTAGATGTTCCAGAGAGCTCTTGTTATCTGTCGGGGTCGAAAGGGTGAGGTGTGCGTTTGAGGGCAACGGGCCTATCCACTTTTTAAACAGGTTTATATGGTACGTCTGGCTACGATTCGCTGATAAGCGTAATCTATACGTAGTGTTCCTGAGTACCTTCACAACTTTATAAGGACCCTTCCATTCCGCTTGAAACTTCTTTGTGGTCGTCGGTAGGAGGACCAAAGCCCAATCCCCCAGACACAGCCTTCTCCACTTCTTCCCTTTGTCGTATGTGGCTTTCTGGCGTTGTTGTTTCTCCTCCAAGTGGGAGTATGCAAGGTCACGTAGTTTCCCTATCCGGGCTTTAAGGTGTTGTGTGTACTCCAGCATGTTTCGAGTGTCCACTGCGTCTTCTTTCTCCCAAGCGTCTCTCGTCATCTCCAGTAGGCTCCGAGGTTGCCGTCCATAAAGCATCTCGAACGACGAGCAACCAAGAGAACTTTGCCTTTGACCCCGTATGACGTATAAGGCCAGCGGTAACAGCTGGTCCCACTCCTTCCCGTTTGTGCTTAGCATCTTCTTCAAGGTGGTCTTCAGCGTTCCGTTGTATCGTTAAACAAGACCGTCGGTCTGGGGGTGATATACCGAGGTCTTGATGTGTCGTAGACCCAATGTCTGACAGACCTCCTTCATCATGCGGGACACGAATGGGGTGCCTTGATCGGTTAATATTTCTTTGGGGAATCCAACTCGGGAGAAGAGTTCTAGGAAGGATTCCGAGATGTTGCGGGTGGTGGGAGCACGTAGTGGGAAGGCCTCCGGGTCTCTGGTAGCATAATCTACTATTACTAGGGCGTACTGATTTCCCCTCTTCGTGCGGGGAAGGGGCCCAATTAGGTCCATCCCCACCCTCTCAAAAGGGAGACCTTTAATCGGTAATGGTTGTAAAGGGACCGCTGGGGGTCTGTGGGTGTTCGATTTTTGGCATATCTCACAAGACTGGCAGTATACTTTTGTATCTTTATACACCCCGGGCCAATAAAAGTGTCTGAGTATGTTTTGTGTAGTTTTTCTGCCCCTGTGTGCCCCGCCGTGAGGTGAGAATGGGAGAAAAACAAAAGTTGATCACGGAAAGACTGGGGGACCAGGAGTTGGGGAGGGTCGTTTTGGGAGCCCTGTCTATACAGTAGTCCCTCCTGAATAAGGAATCGAGGGTATGTAGAGACCCCCTGGTCTTTGGTGGCGTGTGCTTGTTCCCAGGCGTTAAACAGCGTTGTATCGTTTGCCTGTGCGAATCTGAAGCTCCTATCCTGTAGCCATGGTTCCGGGGTCGTTAAAGCAGAGCGACGACTGTCGGGGAGTCTCCCTGACCCTATCTTCCTGTCCCGCCCCCTCACCACCTTGAGAAAGAGATCTAGAAACCCGGGATTATCTGTTCCTATGATCAGTTCTTCAGGAAGGCTATTCAATACCCCCACTTTGATATGGTATGTTTCTCCGTTATCAGGGGTAATACTTATAGCTGCCAGTGGATAGGGTCTTACATCCCCGTGTACGCACCTGATGTGTACGGTGGTGTCCGGCAGGACCTGGCTTGGACGTATCAGGGCCCCCTGGACCACTGATTGTCTGCACCCGGAATCTAAGAGGGCCCTTGTGTGTCTCCCATTCACCCAGACACTTACATGGAAAGCACTCCCCAGCTCCGCGGTGTACAGGACGGATTTAGGGATATACCCCACTTCCATCGGCTCCTCTGTGGACTTCCTTCTGGGGCAGAGACGGGCGATATGTCCCCAGTCACCACAGTCGTAGCACTGTGGTCCTTTGAAGCTCGGTGGTTCAGGTCTTAGAACGCGGTGTCTCGCCCCTTCTGGTATGGTTTTGGGCTTACGGTCATACTTAGGGGTAGGATAACGATTCGGTTTTTCTATGTCCCCTCCCGGCAGCCTGAGTTGAGCACGAGAGTAGGTGGTAGCCATCTCTATGGCTTGCTCCACCGTGAGATGCGTATGTTGTCGCAACCATTTCTGTGTGCCGAAGGGGAGGGCCTCTAGGTACTGCTCCAAATAAATCTTGTCCATAATCTCTTCCTTTGCACTGTGCGTCGGTGTTAGCCATTTATCAGCCGCCATCTTCAGCCGAAAGAACAAGGTTTTTGGGTTCTCACCGGGGGCACCCTTCTCCTTTCGGAAACGAACCCGGTATGCCTCTGCGTCAAGTCCCAAATGGTCCAATATTATGTTTTTGACTTCCGCGTATGGCGTATCTCCTCCAGCATTAGCGACCTGATACGCGGCCTGTGCTTCTCCGGTCAAGAGGGGGCTAGGAAGAACGGCCACCTCTCAACGGGCCATCCGCATGCCCGTGCTGCCCTCTCAAAATTCAGTAGGAAGGCATCCGGATCCTCACCGGGCATGTACTTCTGCAGGGAGAGGCCCGATGGGGTGGGGGTTGCACTTCGCGGCGTACCCGTTGGAGACCTCTCGGTTGCCATCTTCTGGAGCCCCTCTATCTGGGCCGTGATGGTGTCTTTGAATACGCTCCGGTCGGCCTCAGCCGACTTCATTTGACGCTCTACTGCCCATTCGAGTCGTTCCTGTCCTTTTACCAGGTGCTGGATAAGGACGTCCATCTCTGTTGTGCAGATGGGTTGGCTTATACCTGCATTCTCCACCAGTGTTAGCGGGTCGGAAATAATAGGCTGTACTCCTTTAGAGGGTATAGAGGGTTTTATTGTGCGGAGTCCTCGTTTCAGTCTGCCCGCCAGGATAGGGGGTAGTCAATACGCTGCGGCCCGATGGTAGATGGTCAGGTCTCCCGGGTTCTGTCCCTTTCTCCCTGCTCCTCACGGGGTCCCTCAGGTTTTCTTAGCCTCCTGGCTTGGCCGTCAGCACTGGATACTCGTGGCAGCAAATATAAAGGGGGACACAGAAAAGGGAATGTGAGCAACGTGTACTACGCTGTGATTGAGGGAAGGGGTAGTGAGGGAGCACCTCCACACCAGTGACGAAGACAGTAGCTGAGGGGGGGGGGGTGACTCGTGGTTGTGAGGGAATAGGGTTTGCTCTCGGTATTTAGGTACAGGGTGGTGGGTTTTCTACGGCCGGCTTCTCCCGCCTCCCTACCCAGCCCGCAAACTGTTTGCGTACCTGTGTCAGCCACGCTCCTCCTGAAGCGTGGCTGGGCGAAGAGCGGTCCCCGCAGTCCCTCGGTCCTCCTGACGCCTTCGGGTTCCGGTCTGTCTCTCCCCCGCCTAATGATGCTTGCGCCCTTCTTCGCTCTCCGTCCGCTTCCTCTCTCTCTCGACCTCTGTTCTCCACGATACTTCCTTTCTCCAGCTCCTCTCGACCTCCGGTGAACAAGCACACTTCCTTCCTAGATCCGTCGTCTCTTGTTGTGGCGCTGTAGGCTACGTCAGCAAAAGGGGCGGTGTCACGGCGCTGGCTGGGCCAGTTAAAGGTATAACAGTCCGCATCGTCCGCGTTCCCGTATTCCTCCGGAGTTGCTTTCATCCATTCATCACACTGTGTGGGAAGAGAAGGTGAGCAGTCAGGATGTACCTCCCACCAAGCCGCAGTCCGTGTCAGTGCTTCCCCCGGACCACCCGCCTCGCGACAAGCACATAGAATCGAGGGACCCCCAAAGAACCACCCAGGTAGTTGTAGGAGACCCACAGGGGACGGACGCGGTGTTCAGACACTAGTGCGAGTCCTGTACGAGTCTATGTAAGCGGACGCGATTGAGTTATCAATGTTACAGGCCCCTGGCGTGTTCGAGGCGAACACACCGATCGGTCAGTACGAGTCGAAGGACGCGGTTACTGGTAGATTTACTAGGGAGTTGGACGCGGTGTGTCTAACACAGCCGCGAACCCTGTATGAGTCAGTGCGAGAATCGCACGAGGAAAGTAAGAGTTTTAGGATACTTCTGGTGAACCTACAAGCAAGTCACTTACAGGGTAAGTAGTTCTAGGGCCCACACCCACAGGAGCACCATAGTGCTGGAGTTACCTCACCCAGGGAAGCCGGGTGCACAGGTGTCCTTTGGTGTCGGGTCGCGGCGTCGTTTTGAATGGCGAACAAAGAAGACTTGCTGTTTGTGATGATTTGAAGAAGTGTCCGGTGGAATCCAAGCCTGGATTCGGTGGAAGGATGACCTGAAAGCAGAAGGGACAGTGTTCAAAGTCACTTGGCAGTGACTCGGGGCAAGGAAGATGAATGCCCACCGTCGTTGCAGGATTCAGGTCGTTCATGGTTGCCTTGACTCTTCAGCCACGAGGCCCAGAAGGCATCGACGATGACCAGGAGCTGGATTCGGCGTGTCCCACAATGTTTGCAGCTTACTGTGGTGTCGGCAACTCGATTGGAGCCAACAGGCCTTGGTAACAGCAAGTCTAGTGGAAAGTGTGAAAAGGCAATGGCGCAGACCAGCAAGGTCTGAGGGACTCACCCAGCAAGGGTAAATCAGGGCAGGCCTGGAGCAACCAGGGGAGCCTTTTGGTTTGTTGCAAAAGTCTTCAGGGGACCCACGAGCCGGCTGGCAAGGGATCGTGAAGACGCCTCGGTTGGATTCACTCCACAGGGGCCCACGGTCACTCGGGACGGTGTAGGCCGCTGAACTTCGGAGGGATCCCTGCTGGAGGCTGGGACCACACGTGGTCCAAAGCACAGGTTCTTAGAACGTTGTGTAGGGGTTGCACTTGACAATAGTGCACGGTACCCAGGGGTCGCGGTTCCTCATCACTCGTGGAGTCCACTTGCCTCAACTTCGCTGGGGACTCACGATGGCCTTGGAGAAGTCAGGAAATCTACTTCTTGGGCTGCAGGGACTTTGGACTCTGGCGGGAGCAGCGTAGTTTGCGACCGTCATTTGTAGTTTTTGGTGCCTGCCAAGAAGGGGAGTCACTCCTTGACTCCAAGGGAGATTCTTCTGTCTTCCAAAGGTAGTGGAATGTCAAAGGGCCAGGATTCTTCTTCAGAGCATCGTCCAGGGCTATCTAACTTACAAGTTCAAGGGTTCCCTATCTTATACTGTAAAGAAGGGAGGGACTAGCTCTATGACCCCACCTATGGGAGGGTCAGGGGAGTGGGTGGCTATACCCACTTCCCTTTGTCCAGTTTCGTGCCAGAGCAGGGGCAGGTAGCCCCTGAGCCAGTTTGAACTGGCATATGCACAGAGGAGCCTTCTGCTCCCCCAGTGCAGGACTTCAAAGCACTCTAAGAGTGCACCCGCCCAGCCCCAATACACTAAACCCTGTCTGGGAGGTGGTTACACCTCCCTGTGACAGGATACCTTTTGTTGGGCTTCCTCCACTGCGAGTTTTGGTCATCAGCAGGAGGGCAGCCCGGTGTCTGTGACTGGTCGCATCCATTTTGTGATGCCAGGGCTCTTCAGGATTCTACCGTGTTTCCACAGTAGGTACATGTCTATCCCTCTAGAAGGGTGGAATGCTACCCCCGCCGCCAGGACTGGCGGGGGGGTAGTATTCCATGATGTTTGACACCAAACACAACATGTTTTGATGCAGCCATACCAAAGTTAGCATTCTACCGCGAGGATATAATGCACTTTAAGAGTATATGGTTTAACCGCATCCACAAACAGCACCAGAGAATGGACTCTGAGAGCTGCAGAGGGGCCCTGCTCAGGCAGAGGCACCCCCTCACATAGAAGCCAAGCACCCTGCCCTCAGGATTGATAGGGCCTGCCTTAGGGGTGACTGATAGGTTTATATGTGTGTGTTGGAGAGATATAGGGAACCTATACCTCAGTGAGGAGTGCTAGCACCACATCACCCAGGCTGCAGTAGCAGGCCTGTGGTGTCAGATTTAGTCTGCTTCCCAGGGGTGGCATAATACATGCTTCAGCCCCTGGTAGGCCTGTGAAGTACCTATGCCCTTGGCACCTAAGGTACCATATACTAGGGACTCATAAGGCACCACAGTATCCAATCACTAGTGCACCTAGAGTGCACTCCAAATCGTTTAGAGAGAACAGAGAGGCTGGGGCCCTGATTGGCAGGGATCCAGCCTGACTATAGCCAGAAACCAGTGTAACATCAGAAAAAAAGTGGGGGCAACATAAGAGGCAGATCCTACTCTCCTACACTTGATGTCAGACTGTGGATCCTGAGGTGCTAGTTGGGAAACATCCTTTTGCCTGTCCCTCCTGCAGTTTTTGTCTGACTCAGGTAGGCGATGCTAGCGCTCCTACAGAGAACAAAGCATCCTCTCCCCCGTGAGCATCCATTCTTGGGCTATCTTATTAACACTAGATCCCTGATTAAGAACAAGATTGCTTTTAGAGATTTTGCTTCACTTTGTAAACCAGACTGGATATTCATCACGGAGACCTGGGCAAGTGATTGCTCTGGACCTGATCTTGCAGAAGCAATCCCTCCCGGTTATAGTCTAGCTAGATTGGATAGGGTGGGCAGGATAAGAGGGGGGCTGGGTATCCTTTACAAAGATGTCTATTCCTGTCACATTGAGCCACCCACCACATCCCTTGACCCGTACCAGGCACTGTATTTTTCAATAAAAACTCACCCCACTGAAAGTTTCTCTGGGGTTCTTGCTTATCGGCAACCTGGATCCAGATCATCCTTTAGCCAGGACTTTAGCAATCTTTTAGAACCCTACCTGGCAAAACCTAATCTCACACTTCTGGGTGACTTTAATTTCCATCTGGAGAAAGCTTTATGTAAAGATACCCAAACCCTCCTGGAAACCCTGGGCTGCTGTGGCTTTCCACAGTTGGTCTTGAGTCCCACACATGTGGCAGGATATATATTAGATGGAATATTTTCAAACGATCTGCGGATTAAAGTGGGAGAGCCTATACCCCTCTCCTGGTCAGATCATTATGCCATCCGTTTTAATTTTCAGTTTTTGGTATTAAGTACTGTTCCAACTAACATAAGGCCAATAGAGGGAAAGAGAAATCTCAGCCCTATTAATAAGGAGGCTCTTTCTAATGTTTTTAAAAACTATCAGCTTTCCTCGCACATGGATGCTAATCTAGCGGCAGCTGAACTCTCTAAGTGGCTTATAGCAGCTTTGGATACCTTAGCGCCTATTAAGGACCATTATGCAGCTAGGAAAAAGCCCTCTGCTCCATGGTTCTCTGATAGACTTAGAAAGCTGAGGCAATCATGCCATAGGCAGGAAAGGATATGGCGTCTAGACATGGCGCCGGTGGGCAGAGAGCTTCACAAACAGCGCTTGAGGGAATATAAAACAGCTATTATTGAGGAAAAAAGTTCATACTTTTTAAAGGTTACGGAATCCATTAAATCTCCTAGAGAACTCTTTAATGTAATCAACTCTCTTATTTCCCCACCTGTCTCTGACCTGACGGATTTCTCTCAAGAGCTCTGTGACAGAATGGCTGAATTTTTCCGTACCAAAGTCACAGATATATATTCCTCGTTGGAAATCTCCAATGCTGAAATTGCCCTATCTGCTCCCCTGAATTGACCCCACCTCCAGCCAAATGTTTCAGCTATCATGGAGGAGTTACCGAGGCTACTTACCTTCCCTCTTTAGTCTTCAGCAACTACGGACCTCCTGTTAGGGGGAATTACATCAGTGTCCCCATTGGACTCATGCCCTCTGAAGGTGTTAAAAACAGGAAGAGAAGTTATTGTTCCCTACCTAACTGCAGTACTTAATGTAGCCATTTCCGTGGGGCAGTACCCCACCTCTTGGAAGACTGCAGTGGTTAAACCGCTTTAAAAAAAGCCTGCTTTGGACCCTATGGAACTAAAGAATTATCGCCCTATTTCCCTGTTGGCAGTCCCAGTCAAAATTCTGGAGAAACACTTAAATTCTCACCTTAGCGTTTATCTAAAGGATTATCAGTTGCTGGATGGTTCACAACATGGCTTTAGAAGCTATCATAGTATAGAGACAGCGCTAACTGCGGTATTTAATAACATCCGGGTTTAGGTCGACGCAGGGCATACCACACTGCTGATTCTTCTTGACCTCACCGCAGCCTTTGATACCCTGTCTCCGTTGAGGTTAGTGGAATGGCTCAAGGAGATAGGGATCGGCGGCACGGCCCTTATGCTACTTACCTCCTTCCTCAGTGATCGGGTACAGATAGTGAAAATGGGCCAACTCCACTTGGCTCCTAGCCCTCTGTTATGTGGAGTCCCGCAGGGCTCCTCGTTGAGCACGACCCTTTTTAATATTTATATTGCCCCACTGGCTAAGGTTGTAAGGTCCTTTGGTTTTGAGGTGTTGTCTTATGCTGATGACACACAAATTATGGTGTCCATCACACATAGTATCAGGGAATCTGCTGCGAATTTTAAAAGCTGTATGCAGGCAGTCTCCTCCTGGATGGTCAAAAACTATCTTAGACTCAATGGGGAAAAGACAGAGGTCCTGATCTTCGGAAATCAACAGAACATCTGGTCCAATGACTGGTGGCCAGATACGCTTGGCTGCTGTCCCTGCCCTGTAGACAATGGCAAAAATGTAGGGGTCATAGAGGACAATTCTCTTTCTCTACGTCTACAGATTAGCAGAACAGTGTCCACCTGTTTTGGGATTATCAGGATCCTCAGGAAAATTTTACAGTTTCTCTCCTTTGCCACACGAAAGCAGGCAGTTATTGCCTTAGTGATGTCCAGACTGGACTATTGTAATGCCCTCTATTTGAGCATTAACAAGAGTATGGTGTGGTGCTTGCAGTTGGTGCAGAATGCCGCTGCCAGGTTGGTGATGGACCTTCCAAAATATCACTCAGTCTCGGCCTCTCTCATTACCTTGCATTGGCTTCCTTTGGATCGAAGATTTTTGTTTAAGACCCTATGCCTGACCCATAACGCCTTCTATGGCCTAGGCCCTGACTCCATCAAAAGGCTGTCCCAGCGCTATCTTCGCACAAAGCAGCTTAGATCGGCGAGTAAAAATCTGCTGATAGTCTCAAGGTTCAGGAAGGCTAGATGGGGAGGCAGGGCCTTTTCCATTGCCGCTGCTAGGCTGTGGAATTCCCTCCCTAAATATCTGTTGGGACAAGCGTCCCATTCCCTTTTCCGCAGAGCTCTGCAGACCTGGCTTTTTACACAGATATCAGTCTGAGCATATTTTCTTAACTCTGTAACAGTGTCTCTCCTACAGCGCCTTGATGCCCTGGGGCTAAGTTTGCGCTCTATAAATCCAATATTCATTCATTCATTCAGAAAGAAAGAAAGAAACAAGAGAGGTGCAGAAGAAAACAAGAGAAGTGCAGAAGGAGGCAAGTGAGGTGCAGAAAGAGGCAAGAGAGATGCAGAAAGAGGCACATGAGGTGCAGAAACACACAGAAGGGGTGCAGAAAGAGGAAATAAAAGTGCAGAGATAAGCAACAGACGTGCAGAAGGAGGCAAGAGAACTGCTGAAACAGGCAAGAGCATTGAAGAAACAGGTAAGAGAAGTGCAGAAAGAGGTAAGAGAGGTGGAGAAAGAGGGAGGAGGGGTACAAAAGGAGATAAGCGGGGTGCAGAACGAGGCAAGAGGGGTGCAGAAAGAAGCAAGAGATGTGCATAAAGAGGCCAGAGAAGTACATAAAGAAGCAACAGAGGTGCAGAAAGAAGCAAGGGGGTGCAGAAAGAGGCAAGAGAAGTACTGAAAGAGGCAAGAGAGGTAGAGAAAGAAGCAAGAGAAGTACAGAAAGAAGCAACAGAGGTGCAGAAAGAGACAAGAGGGGTGCAGAAGCAGGCAAGAGAAGTGCTGAAAGAAGCAACAGAGGTGCAGAAAGAGGCAAGAGAAGTTCAGAAAAAAGCAACAGAGGTGCAGAAAGAAGCAATAGAAGTGCAGAAAGAGGCAAGAGATGTGCAGAAAGAAGCAAGGGAAGTGCAGAAAAAAGCAACAGAGGTGCAGAAAGAGGAAAGAGAAGTGCCGAAAGGGGCAAGAGTGGTGCAGAAAGAGGGAAGAGGGATGCAGAAAGAAGCAACCGAGGTGCAGAAACAGGCAAGAGGGGTGCAAGAAGAGGCAAGTGAAGTGCAGAAAGAAGGAACAGAGGTGCAGAAGGAGGCAAGAGAAATGCAGAAAGAGGCAAGAAAGTTGCAGAAACAGGCAACCAAGGTACAGAAAGATGGAACAGGGGTGCAGACTGAGGCAAAAGAAGTGCAGAAAGAGGGAAGAGGGGTGCAGAAAGAGGCAAGAGGGGTGCAGAAAGAAGCAATAGAGGTGCAGAAAGAAGCAAAGGAAGTGCAGAAAAAAGCAACAGAGGTGCAAAAAGAGGCAAGAGAAGTGCAGAAAGAGGCAAAGGCGGTGCAGAAAGAGGGAAGAGGGGTGCAGAAAGAGGCAAGAGGGGTGCAGAAAGAGGGGTGCAGAAAGAAGCAAGAGAGGTACAGAAAGAAGCAAGAGCAGTGCAGAAAGAAGCAACCGAGGTGCAGAAAGAGGCAAGAGGGGTGCAAGAAGAGGCAAGTGAAGTACAGAAAGAAGGATCAGAGGTGCAGAAGGAGGCAAGAGAACTGCAGAAAGAGGCAAGAAAGTTGCAGAAACAGGCAAGAGAACCAAAGAAAGAAGCAAGAGAGTTGCAGAAAAAGGCAAGAGAGATGCAGAAAGAGGGAAGAGGGGTGCAGAAAGAGGTGAGAGGGGTGCAGAAAGAAGCAAGAGAGATGCAGAAAGAGGCTAAGAAGTGCAGAAAGAAGCAAGAGAGGTGCAGAAAGAGTCAAGCGAGGTACAGAAACAGGCAAGAGAACCACAGAAAGAAGCAAGAGAGTTGCAGAAAAAGGCAAGAGAGATGCAGAAAGAGGGAGCAGGGTTGCAGAAAGAGGCAAGAGAGGTGCAGAAAGAGGCAAGATAGGCACAGAAAGAGGGAACAGTGGTGCAGACAGAGGCAAAAGAAGTACAGAAAGAGGGAAGAGGGGTGCAGAAAGAGGTGAGAGGGGTGCAGAAAGAAGCAAGAGAGATGCAGAAAGAGGCAAAGAAGTGCAGAAAGAAGCAAGAGAGGTGCAGAAAGAGTCAAGCGAGGTACAGAAACAGGCAAGAGAACCAAAGAAAGAAGCAAGAGAGTTGCAGAAAAAGGCAAGAGAGATGCAGAAAGAGGGAGCCGGGTTGCAGAAAGAGGCAAGAGAGGTACAGAAAGAGACAAGAGAGGTGCAGAAAGAGGGAAAAGGGGGAGAAGAAGGAGATAAGAGGGGTGCAGGAAGAGGCAAGAGTGGTGAAGGAAACACGCAAGAGCGTTATAGAAAGAAGCAAGAGAGGTGAAGAAAGAAGCATAAGAGGTACAGAAAGAAGCCAGACAAGTGCAGAAAGAAGCAACAGAGGTACAGAAAGAGGCAAGAGGTGTGCAGAAAGAGGTAAGAGAAGTGCTGAAAGAAGGAACAGAGGTGCAGAAAGAGGCAAGAGAAGTGCAAAAAAGCAACAGTGGTGCAGAAAGAGGCAAGAGAAGTGCAGAAAGAGGCAAGAGAAGTGCAGAAAAAAGAAACAGAGGTGCAGAAAGAGGCAACAGGAGTGCAGAAAAAGGCAAGAGAGGAGCAGAAATAGGGACGAGGGATGCAGAAAAAGGCAAGAGGGGTGCAGAAAGAGGCAAGAGGTGTGCAGAAAGAAGCAAGAGAGGTAAATAAAGAAGCAAGAGCAGTTCAGAAAGAAGCAACAGAGGTGCAGAAAGACTCTAGAGGTGTGCAGAAAGAGGCAGGAGAAGTGCAGAAAGATGCAACAGAGGTGCATAAGGAGGCAAGAAAACTGCAGAAAGAGGCAAGAAAGTTTCTGAAACAGGCAAACAAGATACAGAAAGATGGAACAGGGGTGCAGAGAGAGGCAAGAGAGGTGCAGAAACAGCAAAGAGTGGTGCAGAAAGTGGCAAGAGGGGTGCAGAACCTACAGAGGTGCAGAAAGAGGTAATAGGGGTGCAGAATGAGGCAAGAGAATTGTAGAAAGAAGCAACAGAGATACAGAAAGAAGCAAGTGAGCTGCAGAAACAGGCAATAAGGTTGCAGAAACAGGCAAACAAGGTACAGAAAGATGGAACAGGGGTGCATATAGAGGCAAGAGAGGTGAAGAAAGAGGCAAGAGGGGGGTAGACATTTGCAAGAGAGGTGCAGAAAGAAGCAAGAGAAGTGCAGAAATAACCTACAGAGTTGCAGAAAGAGGCAAGAGGGGTGCAGAAAGATCCAAGAGAAGTGTAGAAAGAAGCAACAGAGATGCAGAAACAGGCAAGTGAGGTGCAGAAACAGGCATGAGAACTGCAGAAAGAGGCAAGAGAGTTGCAGAAACAGGCAAGTGACGTGCACAAAGAGGGGACAGGGGTGCAGAAAGAGACAAGAGAGGTACAGAAAGAGGCAAGAGAAGTGCTGAAAGAAGTAACAGAGGTGCAGAAAGAGGCAAGAGAAGTGCAGAAAAAAACAACATAGGTGCAGAAAGAGGCATCAGAAGTGCAGAAAGAGGCAAGAGAGGAACAGAAATAGGGAAGAGGGATGATGAAAAAGGCAAGAGGGGTATAGAAAGAGGCAAGAGGGGTGCAGAAAGAAGCAATAGAGGTACAGAAGCAAGAGCAGTGCAAAAAGAAGCAACAGATGTGCACAAAGAGGCAAGAGGGGTGCACAAAGAGGCAGGAGAAGTGCAGAAACAAGCAACAGAGGTGCAGAAGGTGGCAAGAAAACTGCAGGAAAAAAACAGGCAAACAAGGTACAGAAAGATGGAACAGAGGGGCAGACAGAGGCAGAAGAAGTGCAGGAAGAGGCAAGAGAGGTGCAGAAATAGGGAAGAGGGATGCAGAAAAAGGCAAGAGGGTGCAGAAAGAAGCAAGAGAGGTAAAGAAAGAAGCAAGAGCAGTGCAGAAAGAAGTAACAGAGGTGCAGAAAGAGGCAAGAGAAGTGCAGAAAAAAACAACATAGGTGCAGAAAGAGGCATCAGAAGTGCAGAAAGAGGCAAGAGAGGAACAGAAATAGGGAAGAGGGATGATGAAAAAGGCAAGAGGGGTACAGAAAGAGGCAAGAGGGGTGCAGAAAGAAGCAATAGAGGTAAAGAAGCAAGAGCAGTGCAAAAAGAAGCAACAGATGTGCAGAAAGAGGCAAGAGGGGTGCACAAAGAGGCAGGAGAAGTGCAGAAACAAGCAACAGAGGTGCAGAAGGTGGCAAGAAAACTGCAGGAAAAAAACAGGCAAACAAGGTACAGAAAGATGGAACAGAGGGGCAGACAGAGGCAGAAGAAGTGCAGGAAGAGGCAAGAGAGGTGCAGAAATAGGGAAGAGGGATGCAGAAAAAGGCAAGAGCAGTGCAGAAAGAAGCAACTGAGGTGCAGAAAGAGGCAAGAGGGGTGCAGAAGAAACCAAGAGAAGTGCAGAAAGAGGCAAGTGAGATGCAGAAAGAGGCAAGAGAGGTGCAGAAAGAGGCAAATGAGGTACAGAAACACACAGGAGGGGTGCAGAAAGAGGTAAGAGAAGTGCAGAAAGAAGCAACAGACGTGCAGAATGAGGCAAGAGAACTGCAAAGAGAGGCAAGAGAGTTGCAGAAACAGGTAAGAGAGGAAAAGAAAGAGTGAACAGAGGTGCAGAAAGAGGCAAGAGAGGTGCAAAAAGAGGGAGGAGGGGTGTAGAAGGAGATAAGTGGGGAGCAGAAGGAGGCAAGAGGGGTGCAGAAAGAAGCAAGAGAGGTGCAGAAAGAAGCAAGAGAGGTGCATAAAGAGGCCATAGAACTGCAGAAAGAAGCAACAGAGGTACAAAAAGAGGCAAGAGGGATGCAGAAAGATGCAAGAGAAGTGCTGAAAGAGACAAGAGAGGTGGAGAAAGAGGGAGGAGTGGTGCAGAAAGAAGCAAGAGAGGTACAGATAGAAGCAAGAGATGTGCAGAAAGAAGCAAGAGAAGTGCAGAACAAAGCAACAGAGCTGCAGAAAGAGACAAGAGGGGTGCAGAAAGAGGCAAAATAAGTGCTTAAAGAAGCAACAGAGGTGCAGAAAGATGTAAGAGTAGTACAGAATAAAGCAACAGAGGTGCAGAAAGAGGCAATAGAAGTGCAGAAAGAGGCAAAAGAGGTGCAGAAAGAAGCAAGGGAAGTGCAGAAAAAAGCAACAGAGGTGCAGAAAGAGGCAAGATAAGTGCCGAAAGGGGCAAGAGAGGTGCAGAAAGAGGGAAAAGGGGTGCAGAAAGAGGCAAGAGGGGTGCAGAAAGAGGCAAGAGGGGTGCGGAAAGAAGCAAGAGAGGTACAGAAAGAAGCAAGAGCAGTGCAGAAAGAAGCAACAGAGGTGCAGAAAGAGGCAATTGGGGTGCAGAAAGAGATAGAAGAAGTGCAGAAAGAAGGAACAGAGGTGCAGAAGGAGGCAAGAGAACTGCGGAAAGAGGCAAGAAAGTTGCAGAAACAGGCAACCAATGTATAGAAAGATGGAACAGTGGTGCAGACAGAGGCAAAAGAGGTGCAGAAAAGGGAAGAGGGGTGCAGAAAGAGGCAAGAGGGGTGCAGAAAGAAGCAAGAGAGGTACAGAAAGAGTCAAAGAAGTGCAGAAAGAAGCAAGAGAGGTGCAGAAAGAGGCAAGCGAGGCGCAGAAAGATGGAACATTGGTGCAGACAGAGGCAAAAGAAGTGCAGAAAGAGGCAAGAGGGGTGCATAAAGAAGTAAGAGAGATGCAGAAAGAGTCAAGCGAGGTACAGAAACAGGCAAGAGAACCGAAGAAAGAGGCAGGAGAGTTGCAGAAACAGGGAAGAGAGGTGCAGAAAGAGGGAACAGGGCTGCAGAAAGAGACAAGAGAGGTGCAGAAAGAGGCAAGAGAGGTACAGAAAGAGGGAACAGTGGTGCATAAAGAGGCAAGAGAGGTACAGAAACAGGCTAGAGAGGTGCAGAAAGAGGGGACAGGGGTACAGACAGAGGCAAGAGAGGTGCAGAAAGAGGGAAAAGGGGGGGGCAGAAGTAGATAAGAGGGGTGCAGGAAGAGGCAAGAGTGGTGAAGAAAAAGGCAAGAGGGTTATAGAAAGAAGCAAGAGAGGTAAAGAAAGAAGCATACGAGGTGCAGAAAGAAGCCAGACAAGTGCAGAAAGAAGCAACAGAGGTACAGAAAGAGGCAATAGGTGTGCAGAAAGAGGTAAGAGAAGTGCTGAAAGAAGGAACAAAGGTTCAGAAAGAGGCAAGAGAAGTGCAAAAAAAAGCATCAGAGGTGCAGAAAGAGGCAACAGAAGTGCAGAAAGAGGAAAGAGAAGTGCAGAAAAAAGAAACAGAGGTGCAGAAAGAGGCAACTGGAGTGCAGAAAAAGGCAAGAGAGGTGCAGAAATAGGCAAGAGGGGTGCAGAAAGAAGCAAGAGAGGTAAAGAAAGAAAACAGATCAGTGCAGAAAGAAGAAACAGAGGTGCAGAAAGACGCTAGAGGTGTGCAGAAAGAGGCAGGAGAATTGCAGAAAGAAGCAACAGAGGTGCATAAGGAGGCAAGAAAACTGCAGAAAGAGGCAAGAAAGTTTCAGAAACAGGCAAACAAGATACAGAAAGATGGAACGGGTGCAGACAGAGGCAAGAGAGGTGCAGAAAGAGGGAAGAGTGGTGCAGAAAGAGGCAAGAGGGGTGCAGAAATTTGCAAGAGAGGTGCAGAAAGAAGCAGGATAAGTTCAGAAAGAACCTACAGAGGTGCAGAAGGAGGCAAGAGGGTTGCAGAATGAGGCAAGAGAATTGCAGAAAGAAGCAACAGAGATACAGAAAGAGGCAAGTGAGCTGTGGAAACAGGCAAGAGAACTGAAGAAAGAGGCAATAAGGTTGCAGAAACAGGCAAACAAGGTACAGAAAGATTGATCAGGGGTGGAGACAGAGGCAAGAGAGGTGCAGAAAGAGGGGTACAGAAAGAGGCAAGAGGGGTGTAGAAATTTGCAAGAGAGGTGCAGAAAGAAGCAAGAGAATTACAGAAATAACCTACAGAGGTACAGAAAGAGGCAAGAGGTGTGCAGAAAGATGCAAGAGAAGTGTAGAAAGAAGCAACAGAAATGCAGAAACAGGCAAGTGAGGTGCAAAAACAGGCATGAGAACTGCAGAAAGAGGCAAGAGAGTTGCAGAAACAGGCAAGTGAGATGCACAAAGAGGGAACAGGGATGCAGAAAGAGGCAAGAGAGGTGCAGAAAGAGGCAAGAGAAGTGCTGAAAGAAGTAACAGAGGTGCAGAAAGAGTTAAGAGAAGTACAGAAAAAAGCAACAGAGGTGCAGAAAGAGGCATCAGAAGCGCATAAAGAGGCAAGAGAGGAACAGAAATAGGGAAGAGGGATGATAAAAAGGCAAGAGGGGTGCAGAAAGAGGCAAGAGGGGTGCAGAAAGTAGCAATAGAGATAAAGAAAGAAGCAAGAGCAGTGCAGAAAGAAGCAACAGATGTGCAGAAAGAGGCAAGAGGGGTGCAGAAAGAGGCAGGCGAAGTACAGAAACAAGCAACAGAGGTGCAGAAGGAGGCAAGAAAACTGCAGACAGAGGCAAGAAAGTTGCAGAAACAGGCAAACGAGGTACAGAAAGATGGAACAGAGGTGCAGACAGAGGCAAAATAAGTGCAGGAAGAGGCAAGAGAGGTGCAGAAATAGTGAAGAGGGATGCAGAAAAAGGCAAGAGGGGTGCAGACAGAAGCAAGAGAGGTAGAGAAAGAAGAAAGAGCAGTGCAGAAAGAAGCAACTGAGGTGCAGAAAGAGGCAAGAGGGGTGCAGAAGAAAGCAAGAGAAGTGCAGAAAGAGGCAAGTGAGATGCAGAAAGAGGCAAGAGAGGTGCAGAAAGAGGCAAATGAGGGGCAGAAACACACAGGAGGGGTACAGAAAGAGGTAAGAGAAGTGCAGAAAGAAGCAACAGACATGCAGAATGAGGCAAGAGAACTGCAGAAAGAGGCAAGAGAGTTGCAGAAACAGGTAAGAGAGGAGAAGAAAGAGTGAACAGAGGTGCAGAAAGAGGCAAGAGAGGTGCAGAAAGAAGCAAGAGAGGTGCAGAAAGAAGCAAGAGAGGTGCAGAAAGAAGCAAGAGAGGTGCAGAAAGAGGCCAGAGAACTGCAGAAAGAAGCAACAGAGGTACAAAAAGAGGCAATAGGGGTGCAGAAAGATGCAAGAGAAGTGCTGAAAGAGGCAAGAGAGGTGGAGAAAGAGGGAGGAGGGGTGCAGAAAGAGGCAAGAGGGGTGCAGAAAGAAGCAGGAGAGGTACAGATAGAAGCAAGAGATGTGCAGAAAGAAGCAAGAGAAGTGCAGAAAGAAGCAACAGAGGTGCAGAAAGAGACAAGAGGGGTGCAGAAAGAGGCAAGAGAAGTGCTTAAAGAAGAAACAGAGGTGCAGAAAGATGTAAGAGAAGTGCAGAATAAAGCAACAGAGGTGCAGAAAGAGGCAATAGAAGTGCAGAAAGAGGCAAAAGAGATGCAGAAAGAAGGAAGGGAAGTGCAGAAAAAAGCAACAGCGGTGCAGAAAGAGGCAAGATAAGTGCCAAAAGGGGCAAGAACGGTGGAGAAAGAGGGAAGAGGGGTGCAGAAAGAGGCAAGAGGAGTGCAGAAAGAGGCAAGAGGGGTGCAGAAAGAAGCAAGAGAGGTACAGAAAGAAGCAAGACAGTGCAGAAAGAAGCAACAGAGGTGCAGAAAGAGGCAAGTGGGGTGCAGAAAGAGACAGGAGAAGTGCAGAAAGAGGCAAAGAAGTGCAGAAAAATGCAAGAGAGGTACAGAAAGAGGCAAGCGAGGTGCAGAAAGATGGAACATTGGTACAGACAGAGGCAAAAGTAGTACAGAAAGAGGGAAGAAGGGTGCAGAAAGAGGTGAGAGGGGCACAGAAAGAAGCAAGAGAGGTGCAGAAAGAGGCAAAGAAGTACAGAAAGAAGCAAGAGAGGTGCAGAAAGAGTCAAGCAAGGTACAGAAACAGGCAAGAGAACCGAAGAAAGAGGCAAGAGAGTTGCAGAAACAGGCAAGAGAGGTGCAGAAAGATGGAACAGGGCTGCAGAAAGAGGCAAGAGAGGTGGAGAAAGAGGCAAGAGAGGCGCAGAAAGAGGGAACAGTGGTGCATTAAGAGGCAAGAGACCACAGAAACAGGCTAGAGAGGTGCAGAAAGAGGGGACAGGGATACAGAAAGAGGCAAGAGAGGTGCAGAAAGAGGGAAAAGGGGGAAGAATGAGATAAGAGGGATGCAGGAAGAGGCAAGAGTGGTGAAGAAACCATGCAAGAGGGTTATAGAAAGAAGCAAGAGAGGTGAAGAAAGAAGCATAAGAGATGCAGAAAGAAGCCAGACAAGTGAAGAAAGAAGCAACAGAGGTACAGAAAGAGGCAAGAGGTGTGCCGAAAGAGGTAATAGAAGTGCTGAAAGAAGGAACAGAGGTGCAGAAAGAGGCAAGAGAAGTGCAAAAAAAAGCAACAGAGGTGCAGAAAGAGGCTACAGAAGTGCAGAAAGAGGCAAGAGAAGTGCAGAAAAAAATAAACAGAGGTGCAGAAAGAGGCAACAAGAGTGCAGAAAAAGGCAATAGAGGAGCAGAAATATGGAAGAGGGATGCAGAAAAAGGCAAGAACGGTGCAGAAAGAAGCAAGAGAGGTGCAGAAAGAGGCAAAGAAGTTCAGAAGAAAGGAACGGAGGTGCAGAAAGAGGCAACAGAAGTGTAGAAAAGAGGTAAGAGAGGTACAGAAAGATTCAAGAGAAGTCGACAAAAAAAGAAACAGAGATGAAGACAAAGGCAAGAGAAGTGCAGAAAGAGGCAAGAGAGGTACAGAAAGAGGGAAGAGGGGTGCAGAAAGAAGCAAGATCAGTTAAAAAAGAAGCAACCAAGGTGCAGAAAAAGGCAAGAGGGGTGCAGAAAGATGCAAGAGAAGTGCTGAAAGAGGCAAGAGAGGTGGAGAAAGAGGGAGGAGGGGTGCAGAAAGAGGCAAGAGGGGTGCAGAAAGAAGCAGGAGAGGTACAGATAGAAGCAAGAGATGTGCAGAAAGAAGCAAGAGAAGTGCAGAAAGAAGCAACAGAGGTGCAGAAAGAGACAAGAGGGGTGCAGAAAGAGGCAAGAGAAGTGCTTAAAGAAGAAACAGAGGTGCAGAAAGATGTAAGAGAAGTGCAGAATAAAGCAATAGAGGTGCAGAAAGAGGCAATAGAAGTGCAGAAAGAGGCAAAAGAGATGCAGAAAGAAGGAAGGGAAGTGCAGAAAAAAGCAACAGCGGTGCAGAAAGAGGCAAGATAAGTGCCAAAAGGGGCAAGAACGGTGGAGAAAGAGGGAAGAGGGGTGCAGAAAGAGGCAAGAGGAGTGCAGAAAGAGGCAAGAGGGGTGCAGAAAGAAGCAAGAGAGGTACAGAAAGAAGCAAGAGCAGTGCAGAAAGAAGCAACAGAGGTGCAGAAAGAGGCAAGTGGGGTGCAGAAAGAGACAGGAGAAGTGCAGAAAGAGGCAAAGAAGTGCAGAAAAATGCAAGAGAGGTACAGAAAGAGGCAAGCGAGGTGCAGAAAGATGGAACATTGGTACAGACAGAGGCAAAAGTAGTACAGAAAGAGGGAAGAAGGGTGCAGAAAGAGGTGAGAGGGGCACAGAAAGAAGCAAGAGAGGTGCAGAAAGAGGCAAAGAAGTACAGAAAGAAGCAAGAGAGGTGCAGAAAGAGTCAAGCAAGGTACAGAAACAGGCAAGAGAACCGAAGAAAGAGGCAAGAGAGTTGCAGAAACAGGCAAGAGAGGTGCAGAAAGATGGAACAGGGCTGCAGAAAGAGGCAAGAGAGGTGGAGAAAGAGGCAAGAGAGGCGCAGAAAGAGGGAACAGTGGTGCATTAAGAGGCAAGAGACCACAGAAACAGGCTAGAGAGGTGCAGAAAGAGGGGACAGGGATACAGAAAGAGGCAAGAGAGGTGCAGAAAGAGGGAAAAGGGGGGAAGAATGAGATAAGAGGGATGCAGGAAGAGGCAAGAGTGGTGAAGAAACCATGCAAGAGGGTTATAGAAAGAAGCAAGAGAGGTGAAGAAAGAAGCATAAGAGATGCAGAAAGAAGCCAGACAAGTGAAGAAAGAAGCAACAGAGGTACAGAAAGAGGCAAGAGGTGTGCCGAAAGAGGTAATAGAAGTGCTGAAAGAAGGAACAGAGGTGCAGAAAGAGGCAAGAGAAGTGCAAAAAAAAGCAACAGAGGTGCAGAAAGAGGCTACAGAAGTGCAGAAAGAGGCAAGAGAAGTGCAGAAAAAATAAACAGAGGTGCAGAAAGAGGCAACAGGAGTGCAGAAAAAGGCAATAGAGGAGCAGAAATATGGAAGAGGGATGCAGAAAAAGGCAAGAACGGTGCAGAAAGAAGCAAGAGAGGTGCAGAAAGAGGCAAAGAAGTTCAGAAGAAAGGAACGGAGGTGCAGAAAGAGGCAACAGAAGTGTAGAAAGAGGTAAGAGAGGTGCAGAAAGATTCAAGAGAAGTCGACAAAAAAAGAAACAGAGATGAAGACAAAGGCAAGAGAAGTGCAGAAAGAGGCAAGAGAGGTACAGAAAGAGGGAAGAGGGGTTCAGAAAGAAGCAAGATCAGTTAAAAAAGAAGCAACCAAGGTGCAGAAAAAGGCAAGAGAGGTGCAGAAAGAGGCCGGAGAAGTGCACATAGAAGCAACAGAGGTGGAGAAGGAGACAACAGAACTGTAGAAAGGGGCATGAAAGTTGCAGAAACAGGCAAACAGGGTACAGAAAGATGGAACAGGGTGCAGACAGATAAGAGAGGTATAGAGAGAGGTAAGAGGGGTGCAGAAAGAGGCAAGAGGGGTCTAGAAAGAAGCAAGAGAAGTGCAGAAAGAAGCAATAGAAATGCAGAAAGAGGCAAGAAAAGTGCAGAAGAAAGCAACAGAGGTGCAGAAAGAGGCAACAGAATTGTAGAAAGAGGCAAGAGAGGTGCAGAAAGATTCAAGAGAGGTAAAGAAAGAAGCAAGAACAGTGCAGAAAGAAGCAACAGATTTGCAGAAAGAGGCAAGAGGGGTAGAGAAAGAAGCAAGAGAGGTAAATAAAGAAGCAAGATCTGTGCAGAAAGAAGCAACAGATTTGCAGAAAGAGGCAAGAGGGGTACAGAAAGAGGCAGGAGAAGTGCAGAAAGAAGCAACAGTGGTGCAGAAGGAGGCATGAAACTGCAGAAAGAGGCAAGAAAGTTGCAGAAACAGGCAAACAAGGTACAGAAAGATGGAACAGGGGTGCAGAAAGAAGCAAGAGAAGTGCAGAAAGAACCTACAGAGGTCCTGAAAGAGGCAAGAGGGGGTGGAAAGATGCAAGAGAAGTACAGAAAGAAGCAACAGAGATGCAGAAAGAGGCAAGTGAGGTGCAGAAAGAGGCAAGAGAGGTACATAAAGAGACAAGAGAGGTGCACAAAGAGACAAGCGAGGTGCAGAAAGAGAGAAGACGAGTGCAAAAGGAGACAACGGGGTGTAGAAAGAAGCAACACTAATGTAGAAAGAGGCAAGAGAAGTACAGAAAGAAGCAACAGAGGTGCAGAAAGAGGCAAGAGGAGTGCAGAAAGATGCATGAGAGATACAGAAACAGGCAAGAGAGGTACAGAAAGAGGGAACAGGGGTGCAGAAAGAGGCAAGAGACATACAAAAAGAGGCAGCAGAGGTACAGAGAGAGGCAAGAAATGTGCAGAAACAGGCAAGAGAAGTGCATAAAGAAACAAGAGAGGTGCAGAAGAAAGTAAGAGAAGTGCAGAAAGAGGCAAGTGAGGTGCAGAAAGAGGCAGGAGAGATGCAGAGGAACATGAGGTGCAGAAACACACAGAAGGGGTTCAGAAAGAGGAAATAGAAGTGCAGAGAGAAGCAACAGACGTGCAGATGGAGGCAAGAGAACTGCAGAAACAGGCAAGAGCATTGCAGAAACAGGTAAGAGAGGTGCAGAAAGAGGTAAGAGAGGTGGAGAAAGAGGGAGGAGGGGTGCAAAAGGAGATAAGTGGGGTGCAGAACGAGGCAAGAGGGGTGCAGAAAGAAGCAAGAGAGGTACATAAAGAGGCCAGAGAAGTGCAGAAAGAAGCAACAGAGGTGCAGAAAGAGGCAAAAGGGGTGCATAAAGAGGAAAGAGAAGTGCTGAAAGAGGCAAGAGAGGTGCAGAAATAAGCAAGAGAAGTGCAGAAAGAAGCAACAGAGGTGCAGAAAGAAGCAAGAGAAGTGCAGAAAGAAGCAACAGAGGTGCAGAAAGAGACAACAGAGGTGCAGAAAGAGGCAAGAGAAGTGCAGAAAAAAGCAACAGAGGTGCAGAAAGAGGCAATAGAAGGGCAGAAAGAGGCAAGAGATGTGCTGAAAGAAGCAAGGGAAATGCAGAAAAAAGCAACAGAGGTGCAGAAAGAGGAAAGAGAAGTGCCGAAAGGGGAAAGAGCGGTGCAGAAAAAGGGAAGAGGGGTGCAGAAAGAAGCAACCGAGGTGCAGAAAGAGGCAAGAGGGGTGCAAGAAGAGGCAAGTGAAGTGCAGAAAAAAGCAAGAGAGGTACAGAAAGAGACAGGAGAGGTGCAAAAAGAGATATGAGAGGTGCAGAAAGAAGGAAGAGGAGTGCAGAAAGAGACAACAGGGGTGCAGAGAGAAGCAACAGAAATGTAGAAAGAGGAAAGAGAAGTGCAGAAAGAAGCAACAGAAATGCATAAGGATTCAAGAGAAGTGAAGAAAAAAAGAAACAGAGGTGCAGAAAGATGCAATAGAAGTGCAGAAAGAGGCAAGCGAGGTACAGATAGAGGGAAGAGAGGTGCAGAAAGAAGCAAGAGCAGTGTAAAAAGAAGCAACCAATGTGCAGAAAAAGGCAAGAGGGGCGCAGAAAGAGACAGGAGAAGTGCACAAAGAAGCAACAGAGGTGCAGAAGGAGGCAACAGAACTGTAGAAAGGGGCATGTAGGTTGCAGAAACAGGCAAACAGGGTACATAAAGATGGAACGGGGTGCAGACAGAGATAAGAGAGGTACAGAAAGAGGTAAGAGGGGTGCAGAAAGAGGCAAGAGGTGTCTAGAAAGAAGCAAGAGAAGTGCAGAAAGAACCTACAGAGGTGCAGAAAGAGGCAAGAGCGGTGCAGAAGCAGGCAAGAGAAGTGCAAAAAGAAGCAACAGAGGTGCAGAAACAGGCAAGTGAGGTGCAGAAACAGGCAAGAGAACTGCAGAAAGAGGCAAATGAGGTGCAGAAAAAGGCAAGAGAGTTGCAGAAACAGGTTATAGAGGTGCAGATAGAGGGAACAGGGGTGCAGAATGAGGCAAGAGAGGTGCAGAAAAAGGAAGAGATGTAGGAGAGTAGGATCTGCCTCTTATGTTGCCCCCACTTTTTTTCTGAGGTTTACACTGGTTTCTGGCTATAGTCTGGCTGGGTCCCTGCCAATCAGGGCCCCAGCCTCTCTGTTCTCTCTAAACGACTTTGAGTGCACTCTAGGTGCACTAGTGATTGGATACTGTGGTGCCTTATGAGTCCTTAGCATATGGTACCTTAGGTACCAAGGGCATAGGTACTTCACAGGCCTACCAGGGGCTGCAGCATGTATTATGCCACCCCTGGGAAGCAGACTAAATCTGGCACCACAGGCCTGCTACTGCAGCCTAGGTGAGGTGGTGCTAGCACTCCTCACTTAGATATAGGTTTCCTATATCTCTCCTACACACACATATAAACCTATCAGTCACCCCTAAGGCAGGCCCTATCAATCCTGAGGGCAGGGTGCTTGGCTTCTATGTGAGGGGGTGCCTCTGCCTGAGCAGGGCCCCTCTGCAGCCCTCAGAGTCCATTCTCTGGGGCTGTTTGTGGATGCGGTTAAACCATATACTCTTAAGTGCATTATATCCTCGCGGTAAAATGCTAACTTTGGAATGGCTGCATCAAAACATGTCGTGTTTGGTATCAAACATCTTGGAATACTACCCCCCCCGCCAGTCCTGGTGGCGGGGTTAGCATTCAACCCTTCTAGAGGGATAGACATGTACCTACTGTGGAAATGCAGTAGAATCCTGAAGAGCCCTGGCATCACAAAATGGATGCCCCCAGTCACAGACACTGGGCTGCCCTCCTGCTGATGACCGAAACTCACAGTGGAGGAAGCCCAACAATAGGCATCCTGTCACAGGGAAGTGTAACCACCTCCCACACAGGGTTTAGTGTATTGGGGCTGGGTGGGTGCACTCTTAGAGTGCTTTGAAGTCCTGCACTGGGGGAGCAGTAGGCTCCTCTGTGCATATGCCAGTTGAAACCGGCTCAGGGGCTACCTGCCCCTGCTCTGGCGTGAAACTGGACAAAGGGAAGTGGGTGTAGCCACCCACTCCCCTGACCCTCCCATAGGTGGGGTCATAGAGCTAGTCCCTTCCTTCTTTACAGTATAAGATAGGGAACCCCTGAACTTGAAAGTTAGATAGCCCTGGATGACGCTCTGAAGAAGAATCCTGGACCTTCGACATTCCACTACCTTTGGAAGACTGAAGAATCTCCCTTGGAGTCAAGGAGTGACTCCCCTGCTTGGCAGGCACCAAAAACTACAAACGACGGTCGCAAACTACGCCGCTCCCACCGGAGTCCGAAGGCCCTGCAGCCCAAGACGTGGATTTCCTGACTTCGCAAAGGCCATCGTGAGTCCCCAGTGAAGATGAGACAAGTGGACCCCAAGAGTGACGAGGAACCGCGACCCCTGGGTACCGTGCACTATTGTCGAGTGCAACCCCTTCTTGACATTCTACGAACCCGTGCTTTGGACCACGTGTGATCCCAGCCTCCAGCAGGAACCCCTCCGAAGATCAGAGGCCTACACCATCCCGAGTGACCGTGGGCCCCTGTTGAGTGAATCCTCCCGAGGCATCTTCGTGATCCCTTGCCAGCCGGCTTGTGGGTCCCCTGAAGACTGTGAGAAGTTGGCCTGGTATATGCTGTTCACTAATTAAAGTGGACACCTTGCACCAGTACAATTCGACTCTTATGGTAGATAGGTTTAAGACAACCTTTAAAGAAAGCTATCATAGTGGTAGCTGTGGAGAGCAGCCTTCAGGCTAAGTCTTGAAGGAATGTAAAGCAGCTTGTTTTACCACACAATCTCTTGAATCACCAAATGAAAAGACACCACACAGGTATATATATCAAATATATATGTATTTATTATTAAACAACTCTCTACTAATCTCTTTATGAGATTAGAAGTCAAGGACATATGCATAAATCAACGTTTCACAATAAATTAAGCACAATTATGGCTGGGGCCCTAGGGGCGTACCAGACCATATACTAAAAAAGAGACTTAGAAACAACGACTTGCAAAGGGACAAGCCCTAGGGCCTTCAGAAGTGCTGGGGCCTCACGAAACCACACAAGGCAGGTAAGTAAAGGACCCATGGGGGACGCGTGCAGTGTGGTTACACAGGCGCGGATCACCGTTGACTTCAATGGGGCAAGTCGCGGTTGGAAATTAAGAGTTTTAGGATACTTCGGGAGAACCTACAAGCAAGTCACTTACAGGGTAAGTAGTTCTAGGGCCAACACCCACAGGAGCACTGTAGTGCTGGAGTTACCTCACCCACAGAAGCCGGGTGCATAGGTGTCCTTTGGTGTCGGGCCGCGGCATCGTTTTCAATGGAGGACAAAGAAGACTTGCTGCTTGTGAAGTCCGAGGAAGTGTGCAGTGGAATCCAAGCCTGGAATCAGAAGATGGAAGACCTGAAAGCAGAGGGAACAGTGTTCAAAGTCACTTGGCAGTGACTCGGGGCAAGGAAGATGGATGCCCACCGTCATTGCAAGATTCAGGTCGTTCACAGGTGCCTTGACTCTTCAGCCACGAGGTCCAGGAGGTGTCAACGATAACCAGGAGCTGGATTCGGCATGTCCCAGAATTTCTGCAGCTTACTGCGGTGTCGGCAACTCGATCGGAGTCAACAAGCCTTGGTAACAGCAAGTCTTGTGGAAAGTGTGAAAAGGCAATGGCGCAGACCAGCAAGGTCTGAGGGACTCACCCAGCAACGGTAAGTCAGGGAAGGCCTGGAGCAACCAGGGGAGCCCTTTGGTTTCTTAGAAAAGTCTTCTGGGGAGCCACAAACCGGCTGGCAAGGGATCGCAAAGATGCCTCAGGAGGATTCATTCAACAGGGGCCCACGGTCACCCGGAATGGGGTAGGCCTCTGATCTTCAGAAGGATTGTTGCTGGAGGCTGGGACCACACGTGGTCCAAAGCACAGGTTCTTAGAACGTTGAGAAAGGGTTGCACTTGACAATAGTGCATGGTACCCAAGGGTCACAGTTCCTTGTCACTCGTGGAGTCCACTGGCCTCAGCTTCACTGGGGACTCACGATGGCCTTTGAGAAGTCAGGAAATCCATGTCTGGGGCTGCAGAGACTTCGGACTCCAGCGGGAGCGGCATAGTTTGCGACCGTTGTTGTAGTTTTTGGTGCCTGCCAAGCAGGGGAGTCACTCCTTGACTCCAAGGGAGATTCTTCAGTCTTCCAGAGGTAGTGGAGCATCGAAGGTCCAGGATTCTTCTTCAGAGCGTCATCCAGGGATATCTAACTTTCAAGTTCAAGGGTTCCCTATCTTATACTGTAAAGATGGGAGGGACTAGCTCTATGACCCCACCTATGGGAGGGTCAGGGGAGTGGGTGGCTACACCCACTTCCCTTTGTCCAGTTTCGTGCCAGAGCTGGGGCAGGTAACCCCTGAGCCGGTTTGAACTGGCATATGCACAGAGGAGCCTACTGCTCCCCCAGTGCAGGACTTCAAAGCACTCTAAGAGTGCACCCACCCATCCCCAATACACTAAACCCTGTCTGGGAGGTGGTTACACCTCCCTGTGACAGGATGCCTATTGTTGGGCTTCCTCCACTGCGAGTTTCGGTCATCAGCAGGAGGGCAGCCCAGTGTCTGTGACTGGTGGCATCCATTTTGTGATGCCAGGGCTCTGCAGGATTCTACCGCGTTTCCACAGTAGGTACATGTCTTATCCCTCTAGAAGGGTGGAATGCTACCCCCGCCGCCAGGACTGGCGGGGGGGGGGGGTAGTATTCCAAGATGTTTGACACCAAACACTACATGTTTTGATGCAGCCATTCCAAAGTTAGCATTTTACCGCGAGGATATAATGCACTTAAAAGTATATGGTTTAACCGCATCCACAAACAGCACCAGAGAATGGACTCTGAGAGCTGCAGAGGGGCCCTGCTCAGGCAGAGGCACCCCTCACATAGAAGCCAAGCACCCTGCCCTCAGGATTGATAGGGCCTGCCTTAGGGGTGACTGATAAGTTTAAATGTGTGTGCAGGAGAGATATAGGAAACCTATATCTCAGTGAGGAATGCTAGCACCACCTCACCCAAGCTGCAGTAGCAGGCCTGTGCTGTCAGATTTAGTCTGCTTCCCAGGGGTGGCATAATACATGCTTCAGCCCCTGGTAGGTCTGTGGAGTACCTATGCCCTTGGTACCTAAGGTACCATATACTAGGGACTCATAAGGTACCACAGTATCCAATCACTAGTGCACCTAGAGTGCACTCCAAGTCATTTAGAGAGAACAGAGAGGCTGGGGCCCTGCTTGGCAGGGACCCAGCCAGACTATAGCCAGAAACCAGTGTAAACATCAGAAAAAAAGTGGGGGCAACATAAGAGGCAGATCCTACTCTCCTACACAACCCCCCCCAAACACAGGGACACTAAACTAACCTTGACCAGTTGAGTCTTAGTGTTCAAAGTGGAAATACCTTGAGAGTCCATCTGTATTGGCATGTTGGGTCCCAGGTCTATGTTCCACTGTATAGTCCATCCCCTGTAGGGAAATGGACCACCTCAAAAGTTTTGGGTTTTCACCTTTCATCTGTTTAAGCCATAGGAGGGGCTTGTGGTCAGTCTGAACTATGAAGTGAGTGCCAAACAAGTATGGCCTCAACTTCTTCAGGGCCCATACCACAGCAAAGGCCTCCCTCTCTATAGCTGACCAACGTTTCTCTCTAGGGGTCAGCCTTCTGCTAATGAAAGCTACTGGCTGGTCTTGACCTTCATCATTCAGTTGAGACAGTACAGTTCCCACACCCAGCTCAGAAGCATCTGTTTGGACAATGAACTTTTTGGTGTAGTCTGGACTCTGTAAGATGGGGGCAGTGCACATGGCCTGCTTTAGGTCTTCAAATGCCTTTTGACAGCTAGCTGTCCACTGAACACCTTTTTTGGCATTTTCTTTGAGGTCAGATCATTCAAGGGGGTCACTATAGATCCATATCCCTTGACAAACCTCCTATAGTACCCAGTCAGGCCTAAGAAGGCTCTCACCTGTGTCTGGGTGGTTGGACCAACCCATTCCATTATTGTAGGAGAGTAGGATCTGCCTCTTATGTTGCCCCCACTTTTTTTCTGATTTTAGCACTGGTTTCTGGCTATAGTCTGGCTGGGTCCCTGCCAATCAGGGCCCCAGCCTCTCTGTTCTCTCTGAATGACATGGAGTGCACTCTAGGTGCACTAGTGATTGGATACTGTGGTGCCTTATGAGTCCCTAGTATATGGTACCTTAGGTACCAAGGGCATAGGTACTTCACAGGCCTACCAGGGGCTGCAGCATGTATTATGCCACCCCTGGGAAGCAGACTAAATCTGACACCACAGGCCTGCTACTGCAGCCTGGGTGAGGTGGTGCTAGCACCCCTCACTGAGATATAGGTTTCCTATATCTCTCCTGCACACACATATACACCTATCAGTCACCCCTAAGGCAGGCCCTAACAATCCTGAGGGCAGGGTGCTTGGCTTCTATGTGAGGGGGTGTCTCTGCCTGAGCAGGGCCCCTCTGCAGCTCTCAGAGTCTATTCTCTGGTGCTGTTTGTGGATGCGGTTAAACCATATACTCTTAAGTGCATTATATCCTCACGGTAAAATGCTAACTTTGGAATTTCTGCATCAAAACATGTCGTGTTTGGTGTCAAACATCTTGGAATACTACCCCCCCCCGCCAATGCTGGCAGCGGGGGTAGCATTCCACCCTTCTAGAGGGATAAGACATGTACCTGCTGTGGAAACGCGGTAGAACCCGGAAGAGCCCTGGCATCACAAAATGGATGCCACCAGTCACAGACACTGGGCTGCCCTCCTGCTGATGACCGAAACTCACAGTGGAGGAAGCCCAACAATAGGCATCCTGTCACAGGGAGGTGTAACCACCTCCCAGACAGGGTTTAGTGTATTGGGGCTGGGTGGGTGCACTCTTAGAGTGCTTTGAAGTCCTGCACTGGGGGAGCAGAAGGCTCCTCTGTGCATATGCCAGTTCAAACCGGCTCAGGGGCTACCTGCCCCTGCTCTGGCGCGAAACTGGACAAAGGGAAGTGGGTGTAGCCACCCCCTCCCTTGACCCTCCCATAGGTGGGGTCATAGAGCTAGTCCATCCCCTCTTTTTAGTATAAGAGGGGGAACCATTGAACTTGCCAGTTAGATAACCCCTGGACGACGCTCTACAGAAGAATCCTGGCCCTTCGACGTTCCACTACCTTTGGAAGACAGAAGAATCTCCCTTGGAGTCAAGGAGTGACTCCCCTGCTTGGCAGGCACCAAAAATGACAACGACGGTCGCAAACTACGCCGCTCCTGCCGGAGTCCGAAGTCCCTGCAGCCCAAAAAGTAGATTTCCTGACTTCTCCAAGCCATCGTGAGTCCCCAGCGAAGCTGAGGCAAGTGGACCCCACGAGTGACGAGGAACCGCGACCCCTGGGTACTGTGCACTATTGTCGAGTGCAACCCTTCACAACATTCTACGAACTTGTGCTTTGGACCACGTGTGGTACCGACCTCCAGCAGGAATCCCTCCGAAGATCAGAGGCCTACACCGTCGCGAGTGACCGTGGGCCCCTGTTGAGTGATTCTGCCCGAGGTGTCTTCGTGATCCCTTGCCAGCCGGCTCGTGGGTCCCCAGAAGACGTTTTAAAGAAACCAAAGAGCTCCCCTGGTTGCTCGAGGCCTGCCCTGACTTACCCTCGCTGGGTGAGTCCCTCAGACCTTGTTGGTCTGTGCCATCGACTTTTCTTCATCTCCCCAAGACTTGCTGTTGCCAAGGCTTGTTGGCTCCAATCGAGTTGCCGACACCGCAGTAAGCTGCAGACTTCGTGGAACACACAGAATCCAGCTCCTGGTTGTCATCGACGCCTCCTGGACCTCGTGGCTGAAGAGTCAAGGCACCCACAACCGACCTGAATCAACCGACGACGGTGGGCATCCATCTTCCTTGCCCCGAGTCACTGCCAAGTGACTTTGAACACTGTCCCCTCTGCTTTCAGGTCATCCTTCTTCAGAATCCAGGCTTGGATTCCACCGGACACTTCTTCAGCTCCCGCAAGCAGCAAGTCTTCTTTGTTCGCCATTGAAAACGACGCCGCGACCCGACACCAAAGGACACCTATGCACCCGGCTTCCCTGGGTGAGGTAACTCCAGCACTACGGTGCTCCTGTGGGTGTGGGCCCTAGAACTACTTACCCTGTAAGTGACTTGCTTGTAGGTTCTCCCGAAGTATCCTAGAACTCTTAATTTCCAACCGCGACTTGCCCCATTGAAGTCAACGGCGATCTGCGCCTGTGTATCCACACTGCACGCGTCCCCGTGGGTCCTTTACTTACCTGCCTTGGGTGGTTTCGTGAGGCCCCAGCACTTCTGAAGGCCCTAGGCCTTGTCTCCCTGCAAGTCGTTGTTGCTAAGTCCCTTTTTTAGTATATGGTCTGGTACGCCCCTAGGGCCCCAGCCATATTTTGTGCTTTAACTTATTGTGAAACGTTGATTTGTGCATATGTTTGTCTTCTAATCTCATAAAGAGATTAGTAGAGAGTTATTTAGAAATAAATACATATATATTTGATATATATACCTGTGTGGTGTCTTTTCATTTGGTGATTCAAGAGATTATATGGTAAAACAAGCTGCTTTACATTCCTTCAAGACTTAGCCTGAAGGCTGCTCTCCACAGCTACCACTAGGATAGCTTTCTTTAAAAGGTTGTCTTAAACCTATCTACCATAAGAGTCGATTTGCCCTGGTGCAAGGTGTCCACTTTAATTAGTGAACAGCATATACCAGGCCAACTTCTCACATTGGTGGGCAGCGTGTGGGATTCCAGCTTGCCATTGTTTTACCAGAAAATCTCTATTTGAATTACTAACTGAAAACCATTATAGGTACTCAAGGTACATATAAAGTCAAGCTTAGTATCAATAAGTTCTACTGAACTTAGAGCTGTGTGCCAAGGGATAGCACACCCTTTCCACAGCTCAAGCTAGGATCAGTAGGCCACAAACTAGTGTAGGTAGTACAACACTGCACAACACTAGAATGTCCTTAAAGGGTGGACCCAGTGGATCCACTCAGCCTCAGTATAAGGACATGGCTTTCTCTGACTTGAGAGCCATGTGTGTTGAAAGACACCTGAAGCTAGGACAGAGTCCCTCAACACTACACCTGATAGATCTGCTGACAGCAGATGACCTTAGATTGGCTCTAGGAGCTAAAGGGTCTGAATCAGTGGGTGGGTCAGTCATAGTATCTGGGTCAGATGATGAAAATCAGAATGACCAAGACTCTGTGATTGAAGGGCCAGGCTTCAAGGGGCCTGAAAAGGACAGAGGAATTCTCCCTAAGAGAACTGACAGAGAGGAGGAGAGGCACAGATCCCCTTCCAGGGAATCTGACCACTCTTATCACTCTGGCAGAGAATTTGTCCACCAGAGGAGCTCATACTTTTCCTTAAGAGAGACCTCCTCTGAGAGAAGGTGCAAACTGCTCCAGTATGAGGAAGCCAAAGTGGCCCTCAGAACCAAGCAGTTGGCACTGGATAGGGAAGCCCTGGAGATCCAGAGAGCTTCTAGAAGAGAGGGGTTAGAACCCCCTGGTGGCAGCAACAGTGTCCCTAGAGGCAGAGAATATATTCCTGACCATAGGAACCTGAGCAAGGTTGTTCCTCCCTACCAGAGTGGGGATGATATCCACAAGTGGATAACTGCTATGGAGAGGGCCTGTAGAGTACAGCAGGTCCCCCAAAAGCAGTGGGCAGCAATCTTGTGGCTCTCCTTTTCAGATAAAGGAAGAGACAAGCTCCTCACTGTTAGAGAGGAGGATGCTGATGATTATGAGGTCCTGAAGAGTGCACTGATAGATGGGTTTGGCTTAACCACTGAGCAGTACAGGTTGAAGTTCAGAGATACCCAGAAGGCACAGACTCAGGACTGGACTGACTTTGTTGATTGTGCAACCAAGGCTCTGGAGGGTTGGCTGGTTGGCAGTAGGGTTACTGATTTCAAGGGATTGTATAATCTGATGATGAGAGAACAGATCCTAAATAATTGCCAGAACCAGTTGTTGCATCAGTACCTGGTGGACTCTGATCTGACCTCTCCCCAAGAATTGGGAAAGAAGGCAGACAAATGGGTCAGAACCAGGGTGAGGCAGAAAACCCAGAACCAAGGGGGTGACACTAAGAAGCAAGATCCTAAAGGCTCTGAGAAAGGTGGGGATAAGTCAAAAGACCAGAAGTCTTCACAAGGGCCCCAAAAATCTGCATCTGGTGGGGAGTCACAGTCCAACAAGGGAAAAGGCCAAAAGAAGTCATGGTGCAAAATCTGTAAACAGAAAGGGCACTGGACTTCTGATTGTACCAAGTCCAAAGACCAAACCACCACCACTCCTGCCCCTAAGGCAACTGTGCCCCCTAGCTCAGCTACTGGTGGAGGTGGTACTCAGAATAAGGGTGTAGTAGGGTTGACCCTGGGTTCTGAAGTGGATTCTGACCTAGTCAGAGTGACCACTCAGGCAATGCTGATTTGTGATGGAAACATTGATATGTCCTTCCTAGTAAGCCCCAGTAATCTGGGCAAGTACAAACAGCAGCCTTTGATAAATGGCAAACAGGCTTTGGCATTTAGGGACACAGGTGCTAGTGTCACCATGGTGGCAGAGGACCTAGTGGACCCTGGACAGATCATCCTGGGTGAAATGTACCAGGTGACCAATGCAAGCAATGTCCAGACCAACCATAGTCTGGCAGTTGTGAATTTCTCCTGGGGAGGGGTAACTGGCCCCAAGAAGGTTGTAGTCAGTGCAGACCTCCCTGTAGAATGTCTATTGGGCAATGATCTAGAGACTTCAGCCTGGTCTGAAGTAGAGTTATGGACTCATGCTGAGATGTTGGGCATCCCTGCAGAGGTATTTGCTGTGACCAGGTCACAAGCAAGAATGCATGACACTGAACCAGCTCTGGATCCTGGAACAATGGACCAGATGCTTCCCAAGAGGAGGAGCAGTAGGGTTAAGGCAGTGCCTTCCCCTCTGTCTCAGATCAAAGATTCACTTCCAGAGGGAGGTGAAGCAGAACCTGAAGAAGGAACTGCCCCAGAGGGACTTGAGCCTGACCAGGTTGAGTTCTTGGGGGCAGGGGGCCCTTCTAGGGAAGATCTGAGTAAGGAGCAACAGTGCTGCCCCTCTCTTGAACCCCTCAGACAGCAGGCTGCTGCTGAGGCTGCTGGGAGTGCTAGTGGGTCCCATAAAGTTTATTGGGATGAGGGACTCCTATATTCTGAGGGTAGAGACCCAGCCCCTGGAGCCACCAGGAGGTTGGTAATACCTCAGAAGTTTAGGGGGTTCCTCTTGACCTTAGCACATGATATCCCTTTAGCAGGTCACTTGGGCCAAAACAAGACCTGGGACAGGCTTGTTCCACATTTTCATTGGCCACATATGTCAGCGGACACAAAGGAGTTTTGTCGCTCCTGTGTCACTTGCCAAGCCAGTGGTAAGGCAGGTGGCACAACAAAGGCCTCCCTGATACCACTACCTGTGGTGGGGGTACCCTTTGAAAGGGTAGGGATTGACATTGTTGGTCCCCTTGACCCTCAGACTGCATCTGGTCACAGATTTATCCTGGTGGTAGTGGATCATGCCACCAGGTACCCAGAGGCAATTCCCCTGAGGAGCACGACAGCCCCTGTGGTGGCAAGAGCCCTCATTGGAGTTTTCTCCAGAGTGGGTTTCCCAAAGGAGGTCATTTCTGACAGAGGTACCAACTTCATGTCAGGATATCTGAAGGCAATGTGGAAGGAGTGTGGTGTAACTTATAAGTTCACCAACCCCTATCACCCACAATGCAATGGTTTAGTTGAACGCTTCAACAAAACCTTGAAAGGAATGATTAAAGGACTCCCAGAGAAGCTTAGGCGGAAATGGGACCTTCTTCTTCCTTGCCTATTGTTTGCATACAGAGAGGTTCCACAGAAGGGGGTTGGTTACAGCCCATTTGAACTTCTGTTTGGGCATCCTGTGAGAGGTCCACTATGTTTGGTAAAAGAGGGCTGGGAGTTACCTCTCAAACCCCCCAAACAAGATGTGATGGACTATGTACTTGGTCTCCGCTCCCGGATGGCAGAGTACATGAAAAAGGCAACCAAAAACCTGGAGGCCAGCCAAGAATTGCAAAAAGCTTGGCATGACCAAAGGCTGTGCTGACTGTATACCAGCCAGGACAGAAAGTGTGGGTGTTGGAACCTGTGGCCCCAGCAGCCCTCCAGGACAAATGGAGTGGCCCCCATACAATAGTTGAACAGAAGGGAGAAGTCACCTATCTGGTGAATCTTGGAACTCCCAGGAGCCCCCTAAGGGTGCTTCATGTCAACAGATTAAAGCCATATGTTGACAGGGCTGACATGGGCTTGCTCATGGCAACTGATGAGGACCAGGAGGAGGAGAGTGACCCTCTCCCTGACCTGCTCTCTCAGAACCCTGATGATGGGTCAGTAGATGGTGTTGCTTTGGCAAGCAGCCTCACTGACCATCAGCAAACTGAGTGCAGACAAGTTCTGCAACAGTTTAGACATATGTTTAGCCTGACCCCTAGTCAGACTACCTGGTGCACCCATGAGGTGGACACTGGGGACAGTCTGCCTGTCAAGAATAAAATCTACAGGCAACCTGACCATGTCAGGGACTGTATCAGGACTGAAGTCCAGAAAATGTTGGAGTTAGGCGTGATTGAGCCTTCAGATAGCCCTTGGGCTAGCCCAGTGGTCCTGGTACCCAAACCTCATACCCAGGGTGGTAAGAAAGAAATGAGGTTTTGTGTAGACTACAGAGGCCTCAATGCAGTCACTAGGACTGATGCCTATCCCATACCAAGGGCAGATGAGCTGATTGACACTTTGGCCTCAGCCAAGTATCTAAGCACATTTGACCTCACAGCTGGCTACTGGCAAATCAGATTAGCTGATGATGCAAAAGCCAAAACAGCATTTTCGACCCCTGGTGGGCACTACCACTTTGTGGTGATGCCCTTTGGATTGAAAAATGCACCTGCCACTTTTCAGAGGTTGGTGAATAAAGTTCTGGCAGGGATGGAAACTTATTGCTCAGCTTATCTAGATGATATTGCTGTCTTTAGTTCCTCCTGGCAGGATCACCTGGTCCACCTCAGAAATGTTTTGGAGGCTCTGCAGAAAGCAGGCCTCACTATCAAGGCCACCAAGTGCCAGATAGGGCAGAGTCAGGTTGTGTACCTGGGCCACCTTGTAGGTGGAGGCCAGGTTCAGCCTTTACAGAGCAAAATCCAAACCATAATGGAATGGGTTGCTCCAACCACCCAGACACAGGTGAGAGCCTTCTTAGGCCTGACTGGGTACTATAGGAGGTTTGTCAAGGGATATGGATCTATAGTGACCCCCTTGAATGATCTGACCTCAAAGAAAATGCCAAAAAAGGTTCAGTGGACAGCTAGCTGTCAAAAGGCATTTGAAGACCTAAAGCAGGCCATGTGCACTGCCCCCATCTTACAGAGTCCAGACTACACCAAAAAGTTCATTGTCCAAACAGATGCTTCTGAGCTGGGTGTGGGAGCTGTACTGTCTCAACTGAATGATGAAGGTCAAGACCAGCCAGTAGCTTTTATTAGCAGAAGGCTGACCCCTAGAGAGAAACGTTGGTCAGCTATAGAGAGGGAGGCCTTTGCTGTGGTATGGGCCCTGAAGAAGCTGAGGCCATACTTGTTTGGTACTCACTTCATAGTTCAGACTGACCACAAGCCCCTCCTATGGCTAAAGCAGATGAAAGGTGAAAACCCAAAACTTTTGAGGTGGTCCATTTCCCTACAGGGGATGGACTATACAGTGGAACATAGGCCTGGGACCCAACATGCCAATGCAGATGGACTCTCAAGGTATTTCCACTTTGAACACGAAGACTCAACTGGTCAAGGTTAGTTTAGTGTCCCTGCGTTTGGGGGGGTTGTGTAGGAGAGTAGGATCTGCCTCTTATGTTGCCCCCACTTTTTTTCTGATGTTAGCACTGGTTTCTGGCTATAGTCTGGCTGGGTCCCTGCCAATCAGGGCCCCAGCCTCTCTGTTCTCTCTGAATGACATGGAGTGCACTCTAGGTGCACTAGTGATTGGATACTGTGGTGCCTTATGAGTCCCTAGTATATGGTACCTTAGGTACCAAGGGCATAGGTACTTCACAGGCCTACCAGGGGCTGCAGCATGTATTATGCCACCCCTGGGAAGCAGACTAAATCTGACACCACAGGCCTGCTACTGCAGCCTGGGTGAGGTGGTGCTAGCACCCCTCACTGAGATATAGGTTTCCTATATCTCTCCTGCACACACATATACACCTATCAGTCACCCCTAAGGCAGGCCCTAACAATCCTGAGGGCAGGGTGCTTGGCTTCTATGTGAGGGGGTGCCTCTGCCTGAGCAGGGCCCCTCTGCAGCTCTCAGAGTCTATTCTCTGGTGCTGTTTGTGGATGCGGTTAAACCATATACTCTTAAGTGCATTATATCCTCGCGGTAAAATGCTAACTTTGGAATGGCTGCATCAAAACATGTCGTGTTTGGTGTCAAACAACTTGGAATACTACCCCCCCGCCAATGCTGGCGGCGGGGGTAGCATTCCACCCTTCTAGAGGGATAAGACATGTACCTGCTGTGGAAACGCGGTAGAACCCTGAAGAGCCCTGGCATCACAAAATGGATGCCACCAGTCACAGACACTGGGCTGCCCTCCTGCTGATGACCGAAACTCACAGTGGAGGAAGCCCAACAATAGGCATCCTGTCACAGGGAGGTGTAACCACCTCCCAGACAGGGTTTAGTGTATTGGGGCTGGGTGGGTGCACTCTTAGAGTGCTTTGAAGTCCTGCACTGGGGGAGCAGAAGGCTCCTCTGTGCATATGCCAGTTCAAACCGGCTCAGGGGCTACCTGCCCCTGCTCTGGCGCGAAACTGGACAAAGGGAAGTGGGTGTAGCCACCCCCTCCCTTGACCCTCCCATAGGTGGGGTCATAGAGCTAGTCCATCCCCTCTTTTTAGTATAAGAGGGGAACCCTTGAACTTGCCAGTTAGATAACCCCTGGACGACGCTCTACAGAAGAATCCTGGCCCTTCGACGTTCCACTACCTTTGGAAGACAGAAGAATCTCCCTTGGAGTCAAGGAGTGACTCCCCTGCTTGGCAGGCACCAAAAACGACAACGACGGTCGCAAACTATGCCGCTCCCGCCGGAGTCCGAAGTCCCTACAGCCCAAGAAGTGGATTTCCTGACTTCTCCAAGGCCATCGTGAGTCCCCAGCGAAGCTGAGGCAAGTGGACCCCACGAGTGACGAGGAACCGCGACCCCTGGGTACCATACACTATTGTCAAGTGCAACCCCTTCACAACGTTCCACGAACTTGTGCTTTGGACCACGTGTGGTCCCGACCTCTAGCAGGAATCCCTCCGAAGATCAGAGGCCTACACCGTCCCGAGTGACCGTGGGCCCCTGTTGAGTGATTCCGCCCGAGGTGTCTTCGCGATCCCTTGCCAGCCGGCTCGTGGGTCCCCAGAAGACTTCTTAAAGAAACCAAAGGGCTTCCCTGGTTGCTCCAGGCCTGCCCTGACTTACCCTCGCTGGGTGAGTCCCTCAGACCTTGCTGGTCTGTGCCATCGACTTTTCTTCATCTCCCCAAGACTTGCTGTTGCCAAGGCTTGTTGGCTCCAATCGAGTTGCCGACACCGCAGTAAGCTGCAGACTTCGTGGGACACACAGAATCCAGCTCCTGGTCGTCATCGACGCCTCCTGGACCTCGTGGCTGAAGAGTCAAGGCACCCGCAACCGACCTGAATCAACCGACGACGGTGGGCATCCATCTTCCTTGCCCCGAGTCACTGCCAAGTGACTTTGAACACTGTCCCCTCTGCTTTCAGGTCATCCTTCTTCAGAATCCAGGCTTGGATTCCACCGGACACTTCTTCAGCTCCCGCAAGCAGCAAGTCTTCTTTGTTCGCCATTGAAAACGACGCCGCGACCCGACACCAAAGGACACCTATGCACCCGGCTTCCCTGGGTGAGGTAACTCCAGCACTACGGTGCTCCTGTGGGTGTGGGCCCTAGAACTACTTACCCTGTAAGTGACTTGCTTGTAGGTTCTCCCGAAGTATCCTAGAACTCTTAATTTCCAACCGCGACTTGCCCCATTGAAGTCAACGGCGATCCGCGCCTGTGTATCCACACTGCACGCGTCCCCCGTGGGTCCTTTACTTACCTGCCTTGGGTGGTTTCGTGAGGCCCCAGCACTTCTGAAGGCCCTAGGCCTTGTCTCCCTGCAAGTCGTTGTTGCTAAGTCCCTTTTTTAGTATATGGTCTGGTACGCCCCTAGGGCCCCAGCCATATTTTGTGCTTTAACTTATTGTGAAACGTTGATTTGTGCATATGTTTGTCTTCTAATCTCATAAAGAGATTAGTAGAGAGTTATTTAGAAATAAATACATATATATTTGATATATATACCTGTGTGGTGTCTTTTCATTTGGTGATTCAAGAGATTATATGGTAAAACAAGCTGCTTTACATTCCTTCAAGACTTAGCCTGAAGGCTGCTCTCCACAGCTACCACTAGGATAGCTTTCTTTAAAAGGTTGTCTTAAACCTATCTACCATAAGAGTCGATTTGCCCTGGTGCAAGGTGTCCACTTTAATTAGTGAACAGCATATACCAGGCCAACTTCTCACAATTATGGTTTGGATTTTGCTCTGTAAAGGCTGAACCTGGCCTCCACCTACAAGGTGGCCCAGGTACACAACCTGACTCTGCCCTATCTGGCACTTGGTGGCCTTGATAGTGAGGCCTGCTTTCTGCAGGGCCTCCAAAACATTTCTGAGGTGGACCAGGTGATCCTGCCAGGAGGAACTAAAGACAGCAATATCATCTAGATAAGCTGAGCAATAAGTTTCCATCCCTGCCAGAACTTTATTCACCAACCTCTGAAAAGTGGCAGGTGCATTTTTCAATCCAAAGGGCATCACCACAAAGTGGTAGTGCCCACTAGGGGTCGAAAATGCTGTTTTGGCTTTTGCATCATCAGCTAATCTGATCTGCCAGTAGCCAGCTATTAGGTCAAATGTACTTAGATACTTGGCTGAGGCCAAAGTATCAATCAGCTCATCTGCCCTTGGTATGGGATAGGCATCAGTCCTAGTGACCGCATTGAGGCCTCTGTAGTCTACACACCTCATTTCTTTCTTACCACCCTGGGTATGAGGCTTGGGTACCAGGACTACTCGGCTAGCCCAAGGGCTATCTGAAGGCTCAATTACACCTAACTCCAACATTTTCTGGACTTCAGTCCTGATACAATCCCTGACATGGTCAGGTTGCCTGTAGATTTAACTCTTGACAGGCAGACTGTCTCCAGTGTCCACCTCATGGGTGCACCAGGTAGTCTGACTAGGGGTCAGGCTAAACATATGTCTATAATGTTGCAGAACTTGTCTGCACTCAGTTTGCTGATGGTCAGTGAGGCTGCTTGCCAAAGCAACACCATCTACTGACCCATCATCAGTGTTCTGAGAGAGCAGGTCAGTGAGAGGGTCACTCTCCTCCTCCTGGTCCTCATCAGTTGCCATGAGCAAGCCCATGTCAGCCCTGTCAACATATGGTTTTAGTCTGTTGACATGGAGCACCCTCAGGGGGCTCCTGGGAGTTCCAAGATTCACCAGATAGGTGACTTCTCCCTTCTGTTCAACTATGGTATGGGGGCCACTCCATTTGTCCTGGAGGGCTGCTGGGGCCACAGGTTCCAACACCCACAATTTCTGTCCTGGCTGGTACACAGTCAGCACAGCCTTTTGGTCATGCCAAGCTTTTTGCAATTCTTGGCTGGCCTCCAGGTTTTTGGTTGCCTTTTTCATGTATTCGGCCATCCGGGAGCGGAGACCAAGTACATAGTCCATCACATCCTGTTTGGGGGTTTGAGAGGTAACTCCCAGCCCTCTTTAACCAAACACAGTGGACCTCTTACAGGGTGCCCAAACAGAAGCTCAAATGGGCTGTAACCAACCCCTTCTGTGGAACTTCTCTATATGCAAATAACAGGCAAGGAAGAAGAAGGTCCCATTTCAGCCTAAGCTTCTCTGGGAGTCCTTTAATCATTCCCTTCAGGGTTTTGTTGAAACGTTCAACCAACCCATTGCATTGTGGGTGATAGGGGGTGGTGAGCTTATAAGTTACACCACACTCCTTCCACATTGCTTTCAAATATCCTGACATGAAGTTTATATCTCTGTCAGATATGACCTCCTTTGGGAAACCCACTCTGGAGAAAACTCCAATGAGGGCTCTTGCCACCACAGGGGCTGTGGTGGTCCTCAGGGGAATTGCTTCTGGGTACCTGGTGGCATGATCCACTACCACCAGGATAAACCTGTGCCCAGATGCAGTTTGAGGGTCAAGGGGACCAACAATGTCAATCCCTACCCTTTCAAAGGGTACCCCCACCACAGGTAGTGGTATCAGGGGGCCTTTGTTGTGCCACCTGCCTTACCACTGGCTTGGCATGTGACACAGGAGCAACAAAACTCATTGGTGTCCTCTGACAGATGTGGCCAATGAAAATGTGGGACAAGCCTGTCCCAGGTCTTGTTTTGGCCCAAGTGACCTGCTAAAGAGATGTCATGTGCTAGGGTCAAGAGGAACCCCCTAAACTACTGAGGTATTACCAACCTCCTGGTGGCTCCACGGGCTGGATCTCTACCCTCAGAATATAGGAGTCCCTCATCCCAATAAACTTTATGGGACCCACTGGCACTCCCAGCAGCCTCAGCAGCAGCCTGCTGTCTGAGGGGTTCAATAGAGGGGCAGCACTGTTGCTCCTTACTCAGATCTTCCCTAGAAGGGCCCCCTGCCCCCAAGAACTCAACCTGGTCAGGCTCAAGTCCCTCTGGGGCAGTTCCTTCTTCAGGATCTGCTTCACCTCCCTCTGGAGGTGAATCTGTGATCTGAGACAGAGGGAAGGCACTGCCTTTACCCTACTGCTCCTCCTCTTGGGAAGCATCTGGTCCATTGTTCCAGGATCCGGAGCTGGTTCAGTGTTATGCATTCTTGCTTGTGACCTGGTCACAGCAAATACCTCTGCAGGGATGCCCAACATCTCAGCATGAGTCCATAACTCTACTTCAGACCAGGCTGAAGTCTCCTAGATCATTGCCCAATAGACATTCTACAGGGAGGTCTGCACTGACTACAACCTTCTTGAGGCCAGTTACCCCTCCCCAGGAGAAATTCACAACTGCCAGACTATGGTTGGTCCTGACATTGCTTGCATTGGTCACCTGGTACATTTCTCCCAGGATGATCTGTCCAGGGTCCACAAGATCCTCTGCCACCATGGTGACACTAGCACCTGTGTCCCTAAATGCCAAAGCCTGTTTGCCATTTATTACAGGTTGCTGTTTGTATTTGCCCAAATTACTGGGGCTTACTAGGGAGGACATATCAAGGTCTCCATCACAAATCAGCATTGCCTGAGTGGGCACTCTGACTAGGTCAGAGTCCACTTCAGAACTCAGGGTCAACCCTACTACACCCTTATTCTGAGTACCACCTCCACCAGTAGCTGAGTGTGAGAAGTTGGCCTGGTATATGCTGTTCACTAATTAAAGTGGACACCTTGCACCAGTACAATTCGACTCTTATGGTAGATAGGTTTAAGACAACCTTTATAGAAAGCTATCCTAGTGGTAGCTGTGGAGAGCAGCCTTCAGGCTAAGTCTTGAAGGAATGTAAAGCAGCTTGTTTTACCACACAATCTCCTGAATCACCAAATGAAAAGACACCACACAGGTATATATATCAAATATATATGTATTTATTAATAAACAACTCTCTACTAATCTCTTTATGAGATTAGAAGTCAGGAACATATGTACAAGTCAATTGTTATCAAAATAAGTTAGCACAGTAAATATCACAATCTTATCTTGGCTAGACCGGGGTCTAGAGCACATAGAATCGAGGGACCCCCAGAGAACCACCCATGTAGTTGTAGGAGACCCACAGGGGACGGACGCGGTGTTCAGACACTAGTGCGAGTCCTGTACGAGTCTATGTAAACGGACGCGATTGAGTTATCAATGTTACAGGCCCCATGCGTGTTGGAGGCGAACACACCGATCGGTCAGTACGAGTCGAAGGATGCGGATACTGGTAGATTTACTAGGGAGTTGGACGCGGTGTGTCTAACACAGCCGCAAACCCTGTACGAGTCAGTGCGAGAATCGCACGAGGAAAATAAGAGGTTTAGGATACTTCTGGTGAACCTACAAGCAAGTCACTTACAGGGTAAGTAGTTCTAGGGCCCACACCCACAGGAGCACCGTAGTGCTGGAGTTACCTCACCCAGGGAAGCCGGGTGCACAGGTGTCCTTTGGTGTCGGGTCGCGGCGTCGTTTTCAATGGCGAACAAAGAAGACTTGCTGCTTGTGATGATTTGAAGAAGTGTCCGGTGGAATCCAAGCCTGGATTCGGTGGGAGGATGACCTGAAAGCAGAGGGGACAGTGTTCAAAGTCACTTGGCAGTGACTCGGGGCAAGGAAGATGAATGCCCACCGTCGTCGCAGGATTCAGGTCGTTCATGGTTGCCTTGACTCTTCAGCCATGAGGTCCAGGAGGTGTCGATGACAACCAGGAGCTGTGTTCGGCGTGTACCACGATGTCTGCAGCTTACTGTGGTGTCGGCAACTCAATTGGAGCCAACAGGCCTTGGTAACAGCAAGTCTCGTGGAAGATGTGAAAAGGCAATGGCGCAGACCAGCAAGGTCTGAGGGACTCACCCAGCAAGGATATGTCAGGGCAGGCCTGAAGCAACCAGGGGAGCCCTTTGGTTTGTTGCAAAAGTCTTCAGGGGACCCACGAGCCGGCTGGCAAGGGATCGCAAAGACGCCTCGGTTGGATTCGCTCCAAAGGGGTCCAGGGTCACTCGGGACGGTGTAGGCCACTGATCTTCAGAGGGATTCCTGCTGGAGGCTGGGAGCACACGTGGTCCAAAGCACAGGTTCTTAGACCGTTGCGGAGGGGTTGCACTCGACAATAGTGCACGGTACGCAGGGGTCCCGGTTCCTCGTCACTCGTGGGGTCCACTTGCCTCAGCTTCGCTGGGGACTCACAACGGCCTTGGAGAAGTCAGGAAATTCAGTTCTTGGGCTAAAGGGACTTCGGACTCCGGCTGGAGCGGCGTAGTTTGCGACCGTCATTTATAGTTTTTGGTGCCTGCCAAGCAGGGGAGTCACTTCTTGACTCCAAGGGAGATTCTTCTGTCTTCCAAAGGTAGTGGAACGTCAAAGGGCCAGGATTCTTCTTCAGAGCGTCGTCCAGGGATATCTAACTTACGAGTTCAAGGGTTCCCTATCTTATACTGTAAAGAAGGGAGGGACTAGCTCTATGACCCCACCTATGGGAGGGTCAGGGAAGTGGGTGGCTACACCCACTTCCCTTTGTCCAGTTTCGCGCCAGAGCAGGGGCAGGTAGCCCCTGAGCCGGTTTGAACTGGCATATGCACAGAGGAGCCTTCTGCTCCCCCAGTGCAGGACTTCAAAGCACTCTAAGAGTGCACCCGCCCAGCCCCAATACACTAAACCCTGTCTGGGAGGTGGTCACACCTCCCTGTGACAGGATACCTTTTGTTGGGCTTCCTCCACTGCGAGTTTCGGTCATCAGCAGGAGGGCAGCCCGGTGTCTGTGACTGGTGGCATCCATTTTGTGATGCCAGGGCTCTTCAGGATTCTACCGTGTTTCCACAGTAGGTACATGTCTATCCCTCTAGAAGGGTGGAATGCTACCCCCGCCGCCAGGACTGGCGGGGGGTAGTATTCCAAGATGTTTGACACCAAACACGACATGTTTGGTGTTGTGTTTGGTGAATGGACACCAGAGAATGGACTCTGAGAGCTGCAGAGGGGCCCTGCTCAGGCAGAGGCACCCCCTCACATAGAAGCCAAGCACCCTGCCCTCAGGATTTATAGGGCCTGCCTTAGGGGTGACTGATAGGTTTATATGTGTGTGTTGGAGAGATATAGGGAACCTATACCTCAGTGAGGAGTGCTAGCACCACCTCACCCAGGCTGCAGTAGCAGGCCTGGAGTGTCAGATTTAGTCTGCTTCCCAGGGGTGGCATAATACATGCTTCAGCCCCTGGTAGGCCTGTGAAGTACCTATGCCCTTGGCACCTAAGGTACCATATACTAGGGACTCATAAGGCACCACAGTATCCAATCACTAGTGCACCTAGAGTGCACTCCAAATCGTTTAGAGAGAACAGAGAGGCTGGGGCCCTGATTGGCAGTGATCCAGCCTGACTATAGCCAGAAACCAGTGTAACATCAGAAAAAAAGTGGGGGCAACATAAGAGGCAGATCCTACTCTCCTACACAACCCCCCCAAACACAGGGACACTAAACTAACCTTGACCAGTTGAGTCTTCGTGTGCAAAGTGGAAATACCTTGAGAGTCCATCTGCATTGGCATGTTGGGTCCCAGGCCTATGTTCCACTGTATAGTCCATCCCCTGTAGGGAAATGGACCACCTCAAAAGTTTTGGGTTTTCACCTTTCATCTGCTTAAGCCATAGGAGGGGCTTGTGGTCAGTCTGAACTATGAAGTGAGTGCCAAACAAGTATGGCCTCAGCTTCTTCAGGGCCCACACCACAGCAAAGGCCTCCCTCTCTATAGCTGACCAACGTTTCTCTCTAGGGGTCAGCCTTCTGCTAATGAAAGCTACTGGCTGGTCTTGACCTTCATCATTCAGTTGAGACAGTACAGCTCCCACACCCAGCTCAGAAGCATCTGTTTGGACAATGAACTTTTTGGTGTAGTCTGGACTCTGTAAGATGGGGGCAGTGCACATGGCCTGCTTTAGGTCTTCAAATGCCTTTTGACAGCTAGCTGTCCACTGAACCTTTTTTGGCATTTTCTTTGAGGTCAGATCATTCAAGGGGGTCACTATAGATCCATATCCCTTGACAAACCTCCTATAGTACCCAGCCAGGCCCAAGAAGGCTCTCACCTGTGTCTGGGTGGTTGGAGCAACCCATTCCATTATGGTTTGGATTTTGCTCTGTAAAGGCTGAACCTGGCCTCCACCCACAAGGTGGCCCAGTTACACAACCTGACTCTGCCCTATCTGGCACTTGGTGGCCTTGATAGTGAGGCCTGCTTTCTGCAGAGCCTCCAAAACATTCCTGAGGTGGACCAGGTGATCCTGCCAGGAGGAACTAAAGACAGCAATATCATCTAAATAAGCTGAGCAATAAGTTTCCATTCCTGCCAGAACTTTATTCACCAACCTCTGGAAAGTGGCAGGTGCATTCTTCAATCCAAAGGGCATCACCACAAAGTGGTAGTGCCCACCAGGGGTCGAAAATGCTGTTTTGCCTTTTGCATCATCAGCTAATCTGATCTGCCAGTAGCCAGCTGTCAGGTCAAATGTGCTTAGATACTTGGCTGAGGCCAAAGTATCAATCAGCTCATCTGCCCTTGGTATGGGATAGGCATCAGTCCTAGTGACTGCATTGAGGCCTCTGTAGTCTACACAAAACCTCATCTCTTTCTTACCACCCTGGGTATGAGGCTTGGGTACCAGGACTACTGGGCTAGCCCAAGGGCTATCTGAAGGCTCAATTACACCTAGCTCCAACATTTTCTGGACTTCAGTCCTGATACAGTCCCTGACATGGTCAGGTTGCCTGTAGATTTTATTCTTGACAGGCAGACTGTCTCCAGTGTCCACCTCATGGGTGCACCAGGTAGTCTGACTAGGGGTCAGGCTAAACATATGTCTAAACTGTTGCAGAACCTGTCTGCACTCAGTTTGCTGATGGTCAGTGAGGCTGCTTGCCAAAGCAACACCATCTACTGACCCATCATCAGGGTTCTGAGAGAGCAGGTCAGGGAGAGGGTCACTCTCCTCCTCCTGGTCCTCATCAGTTGCCATGAGCAAGCCCATGTCAGCCCTGTCAACATATGGCTTTAATCTGTTGACATGGAGCACCCTCAGGGGGCTCCTGGGAGTTCCAAGATTCACCAGATAGGTGACTTCTCCCTTCTGTTCAACTATTGTATGGGGGCCACTCCACTTGTCCTGGAGGGCTGCTGGGGCCACAGGCTCCAACACCCACACTTTCTGTCCTGGCTGGTATACAGTCAGTACAGCCTTTTGGTCATGCCAAGCTTTTTGTAATTCTTGGCTGGCCTCCAGGTTTTTGGTTGCCTTTTTCATGTACTCAGCCATCCGGGAGCGGAGACCAAGTACATAGTCCATCACATCTTGTTTGGGGGGCTTGAGAGGTAACTCCCAGCCCTCTTTTACCAAACACAGTGGACCTCTCACAGGATGCCCAAACAGAAGCTCAAATGGGCTGTAACCAACCCCCTTCTGTGGAACTTCTCTGTATGCAAATAGCAGGCAAGGAAGAAGAAGGTCCCATTTCCGCCTAAGCTTCTCTGGGAGTCCTTTAATCATTCCCTTCAGGGTTTTGTTGAAACGTTCAACCAACCCATTGCATTGTGGGTGATAGGGAGTGGTGAACTTATAAGTTACACCACACTCCTTCCACATTGCTTTTAGATATCCTGACATGAAGTTAGTACCTCTGTCAGAGATGACCTCCTTTGGGAAACCCACTCTGGAGAAAACTCCAATGAGGGCTCTTGCCACCACAGGGGCTGTGGTGGTCCTCAGGGGAATTGCCTCTGGGTACCTGGTGGCATGATCCACTACCACCAGGATAAATCTGTGCCCAGATGCAGTTTGAGGGTCAAGGGGACCAACAATGTCAATCCCTACCCTTTCAAAGGGTACCCCCACCACAGGTAGTGGTATCAGGGGGCCTTTGTTGTGCCACCTGCCTTACCACTGGCTTGGCAAGTGACACAGGAGCGACAAAACTCCTTTGTGTCCTCTGACATATGTGGCCAATGAAAATGTGGAACAAGCCTGTCCCAGGTCTTGTTTTGGCCCAAGTGACCTGCTAAAGGGATATCATGTGCTAAGGTCAAGAGGAACCCCTAAACTTCTGAGGTATTACCAACCTCCTGGTGGCTCCAGGGGCTGGGTCTCTACTCTCAGAATATAGGAGTCCCTCATCCCAATAAACTTTATGGGACCCACTAGCACTCCCAGCAGCCTCAGCAGCAGCCTGCTGTCTGAGGGGTTCAAGAGAGGGGCAGCACTGTTGCTCCTTACTCAGATCTTCCCTAGAAGGGCCCCCTGCCCCCAAGAACTCAACCTGATCAGGCTCAAGTCCCTCTGGGGCAGTTCCTTCTTCAGGATCTGCTTCACCTCCCTCTGGAGGGGAATCTGTGATCTGAGACAGAGGGGAAGGCACTGCCTTTACCCTACTGCTCCTCCTCTTGGGAAGCATCTGGTCCATTGTTCCAGGATCCAGAGCTGGTTCAGTGTTATGCTTTCTTGCTTGTGACCTGGTCACAGCAAATACCTCTGCAGGGATGCCCAACATCTCAGCATGAGTCCATAACTCTACTTCAGACCAGGCTGAAGTCTCTAGATCATTGCCCAACAGACATTCTACAGGGAGGTCTGCACTGACTACAACCTTCTTGAGGCCAGTTACCCCTCCCCAGGAGAAATTCACAACTGCCAGACTATGGTTGGTCCTGACATTGCTCGCATTGGTCACCTGGTACATTTCGCCCAGGATGATCTGGTTAGGGTCCACAAGATCCTCTGCCACCATGGTGACACTAGCACCTGTGTCCCTAAATGCCAAAGCCTGTTTGCCATTTATTACAGGCTGCTGTTTGTATTTGCCCAGATTACTGGGGCTTACTAGGAAGGACATGTCAATGTCTCCATCACAAATCAGCATTGCCTGAGTGGGTACTCTGACTAGGTCAGAGTCCACTTCAGAACCCAGGGTCAACCCTACTAAACCCTTAGTCTGTGTACCACCTCCACCAGTAGCTGAGCTAGGGGGAACAGTTGCCTTAGGGGCAGGAGTGGGGGTGGTTTGGTCTTTGGACTTGTTACAATCAGAAGTCCAGTGCCCTTTCTGTTTACAGAATTTGCACCAGGGCTTCTTTTGGCCTTTTCCCTTGTTGGATTGTGACTCCCCACCAGATGCAGATTTTTGGGGCCCTTGTGAAGACTTCTGGTCTTTTGACTTATCCCCACCTTTCTCAGAGCCCTTAGGATCTTGCTTCTTGGTGTCACCCCCTTGGTTCTGGGGTTTCTGCCTCACCCTGGTTCTGACCCATTTGTCTGCCTTCTTTCCCAATTCTTGGGGAGAGGTCAGATCAGAGTCCACCAGGTACTGATGCAACAACTGGTTCTGGCAATTATTAAGGATCTGTTCTCTCATTATCAGATTATACAATCCTTTGAAATCAGTAACCCTACTGCCAACTAGCCAACCCTCCAGAGCCTTGGTTGCACAATCAACAAAGTCAGTCCAGTCCTGAGTCTGTGCCTTCTGGGTGTCTCTGAACTTCAACCTGTACTGCTCAGTGGTTAAGCCAAACCCATCTATTAGTGCACTCTTCAGGACTTCATAATCATCAGCATCCTCTTCTCTAACAGTGAGGAGCTTGTCTCTACCTTTATCTGAAAAGGAGAGCCACAAGATTGCTGCCCACTGCTTTTGGGGGACCTGCTGTACTCTACAGGCCCTCTCCATAGCAGTTATCCACTTGTGGATATCATCCCCACTCTGGTAGGGAGGAACAACCTTGCTCAGGTTCCTATGGTCTGGGATATACTCCCTGCCTCTAGGGACACTGTTGCTGCCACCAAGGGGTTCTAACCCCTCTCTTCTAGAAGCTCTCTGGATCTCCAGGGCTTCCCTATCCAGTGCCAACTGCTTGGTTCTGAGGGCAACTCGTGCTTCCTCATACTGGAGTAGTTTGCACATTCTTTCAGAGGAGGTCTCTCTTATGGGAAAGTATGAGTTCCTCTGATGGACAAATTCTCTGCCAGAGTGATAGGAGTGGTCAGATTCCCTGGAAGGGGACCTGTGCCTCTCATCCACTCTGTCAGTTCTCTTAGGGAGAATTCCTCTGTCCTTTTCAGGCCCTTTGGAGCCTGGCCCTTCAATCACAGAGTCCTGGTCATTCTGATTTTCATCATCTGACCCAGACACTGTAATTGACCCACCCCCTGATTCAGACCCATTAGCTCCTAGAGCCAATCTAAGATCATCTGCTGTCAGCAGATCTATCAGGTGTAGTGTGGAGGGACTCTGTCCTAGCTTCAGGTGTCTTTCAACACACATGGCTCTCAAGTCAGAGAAAGCCATGTCCTTATACTGAGGCTGGGTGGACCCACTGGCTCCACCTTTTAAGGACATTCTAGTGTTGTGCAGTGTTGTACTACCTACACTAGTTTGTGACCTACTGATCCTAGCTTGAGCTGTAGAAAGGGTGTGCTATCCCTTGGCACACAGCTCTAAGTTCAGTAGAACGTATTGATACTAAGCTTGACTTTATATGTACCTTAAGTACCTATAGTGGTTTTCAGTTAGTAATTCAAATAGAGATTTTCTGGTAAAACAATAGCAAGCTGGAATCCCACACGCTGCCACCAATGTGAGAAGTTGGCCTGGGATATGCTGTTCACTAATTAAAGTGGACACCTTGCACCAGTACAATTCGACTCTTATGGTAGATAGGTTTAAGACAACCTTCATAGAAAGCTATCCTAGTGGTAGCTGTGGAGAGCAGCCTTCAGGCTAAGTCTTGAAGGAATGTAAAGCAGCTTGTTTTACCACACAATCTCCTGAATCACCAAATCAAAAGACACCACACAGGTATATATATCAAATATTTATGTATTCATTAATAAACAACTCTCTACTAATCTCTTTATGAGATTAGAAGTCAGGAACATATGTACAAGTCAATTGTTATCAAAATAAGTTAGCACAGTAAATATCACAATCTTATCTTGGCTAGACCGGGGTCTAGAGCACATAGAATCGAGGGACCCCCAGAGAACCACCCAGGTAGTTGTAGGAGACCCACAGGGGACGGACGCGGTGTTCAGACACTAGTGCGAGTCCTGTGCGAGTCTATGTAAGCGGACGCGATTGAGTTATCAATGTTACAGGCCCCTGGCGTGTTCGAGGCGAACACACCGATCGGTCAGTACGAGTCGAAGGATGCGGATACTGGTAGATTTACTAGGGAGTTGGACGTGGTGTGTCTAACACAGCCGCGAACCCTGTACGAGTCAGTGCGAGAATCGCACGAGGAAAATAAGAGGTTTAGGATACTTCTGGTGAACTTACAAGCAAGTCACTTACAGGGTAAGTAGTTCTAGGGCCAACACCCACAGGAGCATTATAGTGCTGGAGTTACCTCACCCAGAGAAGCCGGGTGCATAGGTGTCCTTTGGTGTCGGGTCGCGGCGTCGTTTTCAATGGAGGACAAAGAAGACTTGCTGCTTGTGATGATTTGAAGAAGTGTCCGGTGGAATCCAAGCCTGGATTCGGTGGAAGGATGACCTGAAAGCAGAGGGGACAGTGTTCAAAGTCACTTGGCAGTGACTCGGGGCAAGGAAGATGAATGCCCACCGTCATCGCAGGATTCAGGTCATTCACGGTTGCCTTGACTCTTCAGCCATGAGGTCCAGGAGGCGTTGACGATGACCAGGAGCTGGGTTTGGCGTGTCCCATGATGTCTGCAGCTTACTGTGGTGTCGGCAACTCGATTGGAGCCAACAGGCCTTGGTAACAGCAAGTCTTGTGGAAGGTGTGAAAAGGCAATGGCGCAGACCAGCAAGGTCTGAGGGACTCACCCAGCAAGGGTAAGTCAGGGCAGTCCTGGAGCAACCAGGGGAGCCCTTTGGTTTGTTGCAAAAGTCTTCAGGGGACCCACGAGCCGGCTGGCAAGGGATCGCAAAGACGCCTCGGTTGGATTTACTCCACAGGGGCCCACGGTCACTCGGGACGGTGTAGGCTGCTGATCTTCAGAGGGTTTCCTGCTGGAGGCTGGGACCACATGTGGTCCAAAGCACAGGTTCTTAGAACGTTGTGGAGGGGTTGCACTTGACAATAGTGCACGGTACCCAGTGGTCGCGGTTCCTCATCACTCGTGGGGTCCACTTGCCTCAGCTTCGCTGAGAACTCTCGATGGCCTTGGAGAAGTCAGGAAATCCATGTCTTGGGCTGCAGGGACTTCGGACTCCGGTGGGAGCGGCGTAGTTTGCGACCATCGTTGTAGTTTTTGGTGCCTGCCAAGCAGGGGAGTCACTCCTTGACTCCAAGGGAGATTCTTCAGTCTTCCAAAGGTAGTGGAACGTCGAAGGTCCAGGATTTGTCTTCAGAGCGTCATCCAGGGATATCTAACTTTCAAGTTCAAGGGTTCGCTATCTTATACTGTAAAGATGGGAGGGACTAGCTCTATGACCCCACCTATGGGAGGGTCAGGGGAGTGGGTGGCTACACCCACATCCCTTTGTCCAGTTTCGTGCCAGAGCAGGGGCAGGTAGCCCCTGAGCCGGTTTGAACTGGCATATGCACAGAGGAGCCTACTGCTCCCCCAGTGCAGGACTTCAAAGCACTCTAAGAGTGCACCCACCCAGCCCCAATACACTAAACCCTGTCTGGGAGGTGGTTACACCTCCCTGTGACAGGATGCCTATTGTTGGGCTTCCTCCACTGCGAGTTTCGGTCATCAGCAGGAGGGCAGCCCAGTGTCTGTGACTGGTGGCATCCATTTTGTGATGCCAGGGCTCTGCAGGATTCTACCGTGTTTCCACAGTAGGTACATGTCTATCCCTCTAGAAGGGTGGAATGCTACCCCCGCCACCAGGACTGGCGGGGGGGTAGTTTTCCAAGATGTTTGACACCAAACACGACATGTTTTGATGCAGCCATTCCAAAGTTAGCATTTTACCGCGAGGATATAATGCACTTTAAGAGTATATGGTTTAACCGCATCCACAAACAGCCCCAGAGAATGGACTCTGAGAGCTGCAGAGGGGCCCTGCTCAGGCAGAGGCACCCCCTCACATAGAAGCCAAGCACCCTGCCCTCAGGATTGATAGGGCCTGCCTTAGGGGTGACTGATAGGTTTAAATGTGTGTGCAGGAGAGATATAGGGAACCTATATCTCAGTGAGGAGTGCTAGCACCACCTCACCCAGGCTGCAGTAGCAGGCCTGTGGTGTCAGATTTAGTCTGCTTCCCAGGGGTGGCATAATACATGCTTCAGCCCCTGGTAGGCCTGTGAAGTACCTATGCCCTTGGCACCTAAGGTACCATATACTAGGGACTCATAAGGTACCACAGTATCCAATCACTAGTGCACCTAGAGTGCACTCCAAGTCATTTAGAGAGAACAGAGAGGCTGGGGCCCTGATTGGCAGGGACCCAGCCAGACTATAGCCAGAAACCAGTATAAACATCAGAAAAAAAGTGGGGGCAACATAAGAGGCAGATCCTACTCTCCTACACACAGGGAGGTGTAACCACCTCCCAGAGAGGGTTTAGTGTATTGGGGCTGGGTGGGTGCACTCTTAGAGTGCTTTGAAGTCCTGCACTGGGGGAGCAGTGGGCTCCTCTGTGCATATGCCAGTTCAAACCGGCTCAGGGGCTACCTGCCCCTGCTCTGGCACGAAACTGGACAAAGGGAAGTGGGTGTAGCCACCCACTCCCCTGACCCTCCCATAGGTGGGGTCATAGAGCTAGTCCCTCCCTTCTTTACAGTATAAGATAGGGAACCCCTGAACTTGAAAGTTAGATATCCCTGGATGACGCTCTGAAGAAGAATCCTGGACCTTCAACATTCCACTACCTTTGGAAGACTGAAGAATCTCCCTTGGAGTCAAGGAGTGATTCCCCTGCTTGGCAGGCACCAAAAACTACAAATGATGGTCGCAAACTATGCCGCTCCCGCCGGAGTCCAAAGTCCCTGCAGTCCAAGACATGGATTTACTGACTTCTCAAAGGCCATCGTGAGTCCCCAGTGAAGCTGAAGCAAGTGGACCCCAAGAGTGACGAGGAACCGTGACCCCTGGGTACCGTGCACTATTGTCAAGTGCAACCCCTTCTCTACATTCTACGAACCCGTGCTTTGAACCACATGTGGTCGCAGCCTCCAGCAGGAACCTTTCTGAAGATCAGAGGCCTACACCATCCCGAGTGACCGTGGACCCCTGTTGAGTGAATCCTCCCAAGGCGTCTTCATGATCCCTTGCCAGCTAGCTTGTGGGTCCCCTGAAGACTTTTCTATAAAACCAAAGTGTTCCCCTGGGTGCTCCAGGCCTGCCCTGACGTACCCTTGCTGGGTGAGTTCCACAGACCTTGCTGGTCTCCACCATTGACTTTTCTTCCTGACCATGAGACTTGCTGTTACCAAGGCTTGTTGGCTCCAATCGGGTCGCCGACACCGCAGTAAGCTGCAGACATTGTGAGACACGTTGAATCTAGCTCCTGGTCATCGTCGATGCCTCCTGGACCTCGTGGCTGAATAGTCAAGACACCCATGAATGACCTGAACCTTGTGATGACGGTGGGCATCCATCTTCCTTGCCCCGAGTCACTGCCAAGTGACTTTGAACACTGTCCCCTCTGCTTTCAGGTCTTCCTTCTTCTGAATCCAGGCTTGGATTCCACCGGACACTTCTTCGGACTTCACAAGCAGCAAGTCTTCATTGGCTCCCATTGAAAACGACGCCGCGACCCGACACCAAAGGACACCTATGCAACCGGCTTCCCTGGGTGAGGTAACTCCAGCACTACGGTGCTCCTGTGGGTGTTGGCCCTAGAACTACTTACCCTGTAAGTGACTTGCTTGTAGGTTCTCCCGAAGTGCCCTAAAACTCTTAATTTCCAACCGTGACTTGCCCCATTGAAGTCAACGGCGATCCACGGCTGTGTATCCACACTGCACGCGTCCCCCTTGGGTCCTTTACTTACCTGCCTTGGGTGGTTTCGTGAGGCCCCAGCTCTTCTGAAGGCCCTAGGCCTTGTCTCCTTGCAAGTCGTTGTTTCTAAGTCTCTTACTTAGTATATGGTCTGGGTCGCCCCTAGGGCCCCAGCCATATTTGTGCTTAATTTATTGTGAAACATTGATTTATGCATATGTTCCTGACTTCTAATCTCACCCGAGATTAGTAGAGAGTTGTTTAGTAATAAATACATATATATTTGATATATATACCTGTGTGGTGTCTTTTCATTTGGTGATTCAAGAGATTGTGTGGTAAAACAAGCTGCTTTACATTCCTTCAAGACTTAGCCTGAAGGCTGCTCTCCACAGCTACCACTAGGATAGCTTTCTTTAAAGGTTGTCTTAAACCTATCTACCATAAGAGTCGAATTGTACTGGTGCAAGGTGTCCACTTTAATTAGTGAACAGCACATACCAGGCCAACTTCTCACATTGGTGGGCAGCGTGTGGGATTCCAGCTTGCTATTGTTTTACCAGAAAATCTCTATTTGAATTACTAACTGAAAACCACTATAGGTACTTAAGGTACATATAAAGTCAAGCTTAGTATCAATAAGTTCTACTGAACTTAGAGCTGTGTGCCAAGGGATAGCACACCCTTTCTACAGCTCAAGCTAGTATCAGTAGGCCACAAACTAGTGTAGGTAGTACAACACTGCACAGCACTAGAATGTCCTTAAAAGGTGGACCCAGTGGATCCACTCAGCCTCAGTACAAGGACATGACTTTCTGTGACTTGTAAGCCATGTGTGTTGAAAGACACCTGAGGCTAGGACAGAGTCCCTCCACACTACACCTGATAGACCTGCTGACAGCAGATGATCTTAGATTAGCTCTAGGAGCTAATGGGTCTGAATCAGTGAGTGGGTCAATTACAGTGTCTGGGTCAGATGATGAAAATCAGAATGACCAAGACTCTGTGATTGAAGGGCCAGGCTTCAAGGGGCCTGAAAAGGACAGAGGAATTCTCCATAAGAGAACTGACAGAGTGGATGAGAGGCCTAGGTCCCCTTCCAGGGAATCTGACCACTCTTATCACTCTGGCAGAGAATTTGTCCAGCAGAGGAACTCATACTTTCCCATAAGAGAGACCTCTTCTGACAGAATGTACAAACTGCTGCAGTATGAGGAAGCAAGAGTTGCCCTCAAAACCAAGCAGTTGGCATTAGATAGAGAAGCCCTGGAGCTCCAGAGAGCTTCTAGAAGAGAGGGGTTAGATCCCCTTGGTGGCAGCAACAGTGTCCCTAGAGGCAGAGAATATATTCCAGACCATAGGAACCTGAGCAAGGTTGTTCCTCCCTACCAGAGTGGGGATGATATCCATAAGTGGATAACTGCTATGGAGAGGGCATGTAGAGTACAGCAGGTCCCCCAAAAGCAGTGGGCAGCAATCTTGTGGCTCTCCTTTTCAGATAAAGGTAGAGACAAGCTCCTCACTGTTAGAGAAGAGGATGCTGATGATTATGAAGTCCTGAAGAGTGCACTGATAGATGGGTTTGGCTTAACCACTGAGCAGTACAGGTTGAAGTTCAGAGACACCCAGAAGGCACAGACTCAGGACTGGACTGACTTTGTTGATTGTGCAACCAAAGCTCTAGAGGGTTGGCTGGTTGGCAGTAGGGTTACTGATTTCAAGGGATTGTATAATCTGATGATGAGAGAACAGATCCTTAATAATTGCCAGAACCAGTTGTTGCATCAATACCTGGTGGACTCTGATCTGACCTCTCCCCAAGATTTGGGAAAGAAGGCAGACAAATGGGTCAGAACCAGGGTGAGGCAGAAAACCCAGAACCAAGGGGGTGACACAAAGAAGCAGGATTCTAAGGGCTCTGAGAAAGGTGGGGATAAGTCAAAAGACCAGAAGTCTTCACAAGGGCCCCAAAAATCTGCATCTGGTGGGGAGTCACAATCCAACAAGGGAAAAGGCCAAAAGAAGTCCTGGTGCAAATTCTGTAAACAGAAAGGGCACTGGACTTCTGATTGTAACAAGTCCAAAGACCAAACCACCACCACTCCTGCCCCTAAGGCAACTGTTCCCCCTAGCTCAGCTACTGGTGGAGGTGGTACTCAGAATAAGGGTGTAGTAGGGTTGACCCTGGGTTCTGAAGTGGACTCTGGCCTAGTCAGAGTACCCACTCAGGCATTGCTGATTTGTGATGGAGACACTGATATGTCCTTCCTGGTAAGCCCCAGTAATCTGGGCAAATACAAACAGCAGCCTGTAATAAATGGCAAACAGGCTTTGGCATTTAGTGACACAGGTGCTAGTGTCACCATGGTGGCAGAGGATCTTGTGGACCCTGGACAGATCATCCTGGGCGAAATGTACCAGGTGACCAATGCAAGCAATGTCAGGACCAACCATAGTCTGGCAGTTGTGAATTTCTCCTGGGGAGGGGTAACTGGCCTCAAGAAGGTTGTAGTCAGTGCAGACCTCCGTGTAGAATGTCTATTGGGCAATGATAGAGACTTCAGCCTGGTCTGAAGTAGAGTTATGGACTCATGCTGAGATGTTGGGCATCCCTGCAGAGGTATTTGCTGTGACCAGGTCACAAGCAAGAATGCATAACACTGAACCAGCCCTGGATCCTGGAACAATGGACCAGATGCTTCCCAAGAAGAGGAGCAGTAGGGTTAAGGCAGTGCCTTCCCCCCTGTCTCAGATCACAGATTCACCTCCAGAGGGAGGTGAAGCAGATCCTGAAGAAGGAACTGCCCCAGAGGGACTTGAGCCTGATCAGGTTGAGTTCTTGGGGGCAGGGGGCCCTTCTAGGGAAGATCTGAGTAAGGAGCAACAGTGCTGCCCCTCTCTTGAACCCCTCAGGCAGCAGGCTGCTGCTGAGGCTGCTGGGAGTGCTAGTGGGTCCCATAAAGTTTATTGGGATGAGGGACTCCTATATTCTGAGGGTAGAGACCCAGCCCCTGGAGCCACCAGGAGGTTGGTAATACCTCAGAAGTTTAGGGGTTCCTCTTGACCTTAGCACATGACATCCCTTTAGCAGGTCACTTGGGCCAAAACAAGAGCTGGGACAGGCTTGTTCCACATTTTCATTGGCCACATATGTCAGAGGACACAAAGGAGTTTTGTTGCTCCTGTGTCACATGCCAAGCCAGTGGCAAGACAGGTGGCACAACAAAGGCCCCCCTGATACCACTACCTGTGGTGGGGGTACCCTTTGAAAGGGTAGGGATTAACATTGTTGGTCCCCTTGACCCTCAAACTGCATCTGGGCACAGGTTTATCCTGGTGGTAGTGGATCATGCCACCAGGTACCCAGAGGCAATTCCCCTGAGGACCACCACAGCCCCTGTGGTGGCAAGAGCCCTCATTGGAGTTTTCTCCAGAGTGGGTTTTCCAAAGGAGGTCATCTCTGACAGAGATATAAACTTCATGTCAGGATATTTGAAAGCAATGTGGAAGGAGTGTGGTGTAACTTATAAGTTCACCACCCCCTATCACCCACAATGCAATGGGTTGGTTGAACGTTTCAACAAAACCCTGAAGGGAATGATTAAAGGACTCCCAGAGAAGCTTAGGCGGAAATGGGACCTTCTTCTTCCTTGCCTGTTGTTTGCATACAGAGAAGTTCCACAGAACGGGGTTGGCTACAGCCCATTTGAGCTTCTGTTTGGGCACCCTGTAAGAGGTCCATTGTGCTTGGTTAAAGAGGGCTGGGAGTTACCTCTCAAACCCCCCAAACAGGATGTGATGGACTATGTACTTGGTCTCCGCTCCCGGATGGCCGAATACATGAAAAAGGCAACCAAAAACCTGGAGGCCAGCCAAGAATTGCAAAAAGCTTGGCATGACCAAAAGGCTGTGCTGACTGTGTACCAGCCAGGACAGAAGGTGTGGGTGTTGGAGCCTGTGGCCCCAGCAGCCCTCCAGGACAAGTGGAGTGGCCCCATACAATAGTTGAACAAAAGGGAGAAGTCACCTATCTGGTGAATCTTGGAACTCCCAGGAGCCCACTGAGGGTGCTCCATGTCAACAGATTAAAGCCATATGTTGACAGGGCTGACATGGGCTTGCTCATGGCAACTGATGAGGACCAGGAGGAGGAGAGTGACCCTCTCCCTGACCTGCTCTCACAGAACCCTGATGATGGGTCAAAAGATGGTGTTGCTTTGGCAAGCAGCCTCACTGACCATCAGCAAACTGAGTGCAGACAAGTTCTGCAACAGTACAGACATATGTTTAGCCTGACCCCTAGTCAGACTACCTGGTGCACCCATGAGGTGGACACTGGAGACAGTCTGCCTGTCAAGAGTAAAATCTACAGGCAACCTGACCATGTCAGGGACTGCATCAGGACTGAAGTCCAGAAAATGTTGGAGTTAGGTGTAATTGAGCCTTCAGATAGCCCTTGGGCTAGCCCAGTAGGCCTGGTACCCAAGCCTCATACCCAGGGTGGTAAGAAAGAAATGAGGTTTTGTGTAGACTACAGAGGCCTCAATGCAGTCACTAGGACTGATGCCTATCCCATACCAAGGGGAGATGAGCTGATTGATACTTTGGCCTCAGCCAAGTATCTAAGTACATTTGACCTAACAGCTGGCAGATCAGATTAGCTGATGGTGCAAAAGCCAAAATAGTATTTTTGACCCCTAGTGGGCACTACCACTTTGTGGTGATGCCCTTTGGATTGAAAAATGCACCTGCCACTTTTCAGAGGTTGGTGAATAAAGTTCTGGCAGGGATGGAAACTTATTGCTCAACTTATCTAGATGATATTGCTGTCTTTAGTTCCTCCTGGCAGGATCACCTGGTCCACCTCAGAAATGTTTTGGAGGTTCTGCAAACAGCAGGCCTCACTATCAAGGCCACCAAGTGCCAGGTAGGGCAGAGTCAGGTTGTGTACCTGGGCCACCTTGTGGGTGGAGGCCAGGTTCAACATTTACAGAGCAAAATCCAAACCATAATGGAATGGGTTGCTCCAACCACCCAGACACAGGTGAGAGCCTTCTTAGGCCTGACTGGGTACTATAGGAGGTTTGTCAAGGGATATGGATCTATAGTGACCCACTTGAATGATCTAACCTCAAAGAAAATGCCAAAAAAGGTTCAGTGGACAGCTAGCTGTCAGAAGGCATTTGAAGACCTAAAGCAGGCCATGTGCACTACCCCCATCTTACAGAGTCCAGACTACACCAAAAAGTTCAGTGTCCAAACAGATGCTTCTGAGCTGGGTGTGGGAGCTGTACTGTCTCAACTGAATGATGAAGGTCAAGACCAGCCAGTAGCTTTCATTAGCAGAAGGCTGACCCCTAGAGAGAAACGTTGGTCAGCTATAGAGAGGGAGGACTTTGCTGTGGTGTGGGCCCTGAAGAAGCTGAGGCCATACTTGTTTGGCACTCACTTCATAGTTCAGACTGACCACAAGCCCCTCCTATGGCTTAAACAGATGACAGGTGAAAACCCAAAACTTTTGAGGTGGTCCATTTCCCTACAGGGTATGGACTATACAGTGGAACGTAGACCTGGGACCCAACATGCCAATGCAGATGGACTCTCAAGGTATTTCCACTTTGAACACGAAGACTCAACTGGTCAACGTTAGTTTAGTGTCCCTGCATTTGGGGGGGGTTGTGTAGGAGAGTAGGATCTGCCTCTTATGTTGCCCCCACTTTTTTTCTGATGTTTACACTGGTTTCTGGCTATAGTCTGGCTGGGTCCCTGCCAATCAGGGCCCCAGCCTCTCTGTTCCCTCTAAATGATGTTGAGTGCACTCTAGGTGCACTAGTGATTGGATACTGTGGTGCCTTATGAGTCCCTAGTATATGGTACCTTAGGTACCAAGGGCATAGGTACTTCACAGGCCTACCAGGGGCTGCAGCATGTATTATGCCACCCCTGGGAAGCAGACTAAATCTGGCGCCACAGGACTGCTCCTGCAGCCTGGGTGAGGTGGTGCTAGCACTCCTCACTGAGATATAGGTTTCCTATATCTCTCCTACACACACATATAAACCTATCAGTCACCCCTAAGGCAGGCCCTATAAATCCTGAGGGCAGGGTGCTTGGCTTCTATGTGAGGGGGTGCCTCTGCCTGAGCAGGGCCCCTCTGCAGCCCTCAGAGTCCATTCTCTGGGGCTGTTTGTGGATGCGGTTAAACCATATACTCTTAAGTGCATTATATCCTCGCGGTGAAATGCTAACTTTGGAATGGCTGCATCAAAACATGTCGTGTTTGGTGTCAAACATCTTGGAATACTACCCCCCCCGCCAGTCCTGGCGGCGGGGGTAGCATTCCACCCTTCTAGAGGGATAGACATGTACCTACTGTGGAAACGCGGTAGAATCCTGAAGAGCCCTGGCATCACAAAATGGATGCCACCAGTCACAGACACTGGGCTGCCCTCCTGCTGATGACCGAAACTCGCAGTGGAGGAAGCCCAACAATAGGCATCCTGTCACAGGGAGGTGTAACCACCTCCCAGACAGGGTTTAGTGTATTGGGGCTGGGTGGGTGCACTCTTAGAGTGCTTTGAAGTCCTGCACTGGGGGAGCTGTAGGCTCCGCTGTGCATATGCCAGTTCAAACCGGCTCAGGGGCTACCTGCCCCTGCTCTGGCACGAAACTGGACAAAGGGAAGTGGGTGTAGCCACCCACTCCCCTGACCCTCCCATTGGTGGGGTCATAGAGCTAGTCCCTCCCTTCTTTACATATAAGATAGGGAACCCCTGAACTTGAAAGTTAGATATCCCTGGACGACGCTCTGAAGAAGAATCCTGGACCTTCGACGTTCCACTACCTTTGGAAGACTGAAGAATCTCCCTTGGAGTCAAAGAGTGACTCCCCTGCTTGGCAGGCACCAAAAACTACAAACAATGGTTGCAAACTATGCCGCTCCCGCCGGAGTCCGAAGTCCCTGCAGCCCAAGACATGGATTTCCTGACTTATCGAAGGCCATCGTGAGTCCCCAGTGAAGCTGAGGCAAGTGGACCCCAAGAGTGATGAGGAACCATGACCCCTGGGTACCGTGCACTTTTGTCAAGTGCAACCCCTTTACGACATTCTATGAACCCATGCTTTAAACCACGTATGGTCACAGCATCCAGCAAGAATTCCTCCGAAGATCAGAGGCCTACACTATCCTGAGTAACCGTGGGCCCCTGTTGAGTGAATCCTCCCGAGGCGTCTTTGCAATCCCTTGCCAGCCGGCTTGTGGGTCCCCTGAAGACTTTTCTACAAAACCAAAGGGCTTCTCTACTTGCTCCTTGCCTGCCCTGACTTACCCTCACTGGGTGAGTTCCACAGACCTTACTGGTCTGCACCATTGACTTTTCATCCTTTCCACAAGACTTGCTGTTACCAAGGCTTGTTGGCTCCAATCAGGTTGCCGTCACCGCAGTAAGCTGCAGACATCATGGGACACGCCGAATCCAGCTCCTGGTTGTCGTCGACACCTCCTGGTCCTCGTGGCTGAAGAGTCAAGACACCTGTGAACGACCTGAACTTTGCGACGACGGTGGGCATCCATCTTCCTTGCCCCGGGTCACTGCCAAGTAACTTTGAACACTGTCCCCTCTGCTTTCAGGTCTTCCTTCTTCTGAATCCAGGCTTGGATTCCACCAGACACTTCTTCGGACTTCACAAGCAGCAAGTCTTCTTTGGCTCCCATTGAAAACGACGCCGCGACCCGACACCAAAGGACACCTATGCACCAGGCTTCCCTGGGTGAGGTAACTCCAGCACTACGGTGCTCCTGTGGGTGTTGGCCCTAGAACTACTTACCCTGTAAGTGACTTGCTTGTAGGTTCTCCTGAAGTGCCCTAAAACTCTTAATTTCCAACCGCGACGTGCCCCATTGAAGTCAACGGCGATCCGCGCCTGTGTATCCACACTGCACACGTCCCCCGTGGGTCCTTTACTTACCTGCCTTGGTTGGTTTCATGAGGCCCCAGCTCTTCTGAAGGCCCTACGCCTTGTCTCCTTGCAAGTCGTTGTTTCTAAGTATCTTACTTAGTATATGGTCTGGTACGCCCCTAGGGCCCCAGCCATATTTGTGCTTAATTTATTGTGAAACGTTGATTTATGCATATGTTCCTGACTTCTAATCTCACCCGAGATTAGTAGAGAGTTGTTTAGTAATAAATACATATATATTTGATATATATACCTGTGTGGTGTCTTTTCATTTGGTGATTCAAGAGATTGTGTGGTAAAACAAGCTGCTTTACATTCCTTCAAGACTTAGCCTGAAGGCTGCTCTCCACAGCTACCACTAGAATAGCATTCTTTAAAGGTTGTCTTAAACCTATCTACCATAAGAGTCGAATTGTACTGGTGCAAGGTGTCCACTTTAATTAGTGAACAGCATATAACAGGCCAACTTCTCACAAGAGAGGTATAGAAAGAGGGAACAGGGGTATAGAAGATGCAAGAGAGGTGCAGAAACAGGGAAGAGAGGTGCAGAAGGAGAAAAGGGGATACAGAAAGAGGGAAGAGGTGTGCAGAAAGAGGCAAGAGGGGTGTAGAAAGAAGCAAGAGAAGTGCATAAAGAACCTACAGAGGTGCAGAAACTCGCAGGAGGGGTACAGATAGAGGCAAGAGAACTGCAGAAAAATGCAACAGACGTGCCGAAGGAGGCAAGAGAACTGCAGAAAGCGGCAAGAGAGTTGCAGAAGCAGGTAAGAGAGGTGCAGAAAGAGCGAACAGGGGTGCAGAATGAGGCAAGAGAGGTGCAGAAAAAGGCAAGAGAGTTGCAGAAACAGGTAATAGAGGTGCTGGAAGAGGGAGCAGGGGAGCAGAAAGAGGCAAGAGAGGTGCAGGAAAAGGAAGGGAGGTATAGAAAGAGGGAAAAGGGTTATAGAAAGAGGCAAGAGAGGAGCAGAAAGAGGGAACAGGGGTGCATAAAGAGGCAAGAGAAGTTTAGAAAAAAGCAACAGAGGTGCAGAAAGAGGCATCAGAAGTGCAGAAAGAGGCACAAGAGGAACAGAAATAGGGAAGAGGGATGACGAAAAAGGCAAGAGGGGTGCAGAAAGAGGCAAGAGGGGTGCAGAAAGAGGCAAGAGGGGTACAGAAAGAAGCAATAGAGGTAAAGAAATAAGCAAGAGCAGTGAAGAAAGAAGCAACCGATGTGCAGAAAGAGGGGTACAGAAAGAGGCAGGAGAAGTGCAGAAACAAGTAACAGAGGTGCAGAAGGAAGCAAGAAAACTGCAGAAAGAGGCAAGAAAGTTGCAGAAACAGGCAAACAAGGTACAGAAAGATGGAACAGAGGTGCAGACAGAGGCAAATGAAGTGTAGGAAGAGGCAATAGAGTTGCAGAAATAAGGAAGAGGGATGCAGAAAAAGGCAAGAGGGGTGCAGAAAGAGGCAAAAGGGGTGCAGAAAGAAGCAAGAGAGGTAAAGAAAGTAGCAAGACCAGTGCAGAAAGAAGCAGCTAAGGTGCAGAAAGAGGCAAGAGGGGTGCAGCACAAAACAAGAAAAGTGCAGAAAGAAGCAAGTGAGATGCAGAAAGAGGCAATAGAGGTGCAGAAAGAGGCTAATGAGGTGCAGAAACACACAGGAGTGGTGCAGAAAGAGGTAAGAGAAGTGCAGACAGAAGCAACAGACGTGCAGAAATAGGCAAGACAACTGCAGAAAGAGGCAAGAGAGTTGCAGAAACAGGTAAGAGAGGAGCAGAAAGAGTGAACAGAGGTGCAGAAAGAGGCAAGAGAGGTGCAGAAAGAGGGAGGAGGGGTGCAGAAAGAAGCAAGAGAGGTGCAGAAAGAAGCAAGAGAGGTGCATAAAGAGGCCAGAGAACTGCAGAAAGAAGCAACAGAGGTACAGAAAGAGGCAAGAGGGGTGCATAAAGATGCAAGAGAAGTGCTAAAAGAGGCAAGAGAGGTACAGAAATAGGGAGGAGGGGTGCAGAAAGAGGCAAGAGGGGTGCAGAAAGAAGCAAGAGAGGTACAGATAGAAGCAAGAGATGTGCAGAAAGAAGCAAGAGAAGTACAGAAAGAAGCAACAGCGGTGCAGAAAGAGACAAGAGGGGTACAGAAAGAGGCAAGGGAAGTACTTAAAGAAGCAACTAAGGTACAGAAAGATGTAAGAGAAATGCAGAATAAAGCAACAGAGGTGCAGAAAGAGGCAATAGAAGTGCAGAAAGAGGCAAAAGAGGTGCAGAAAGAAGCAAGGGAAGTGCAGGAAAAAGCAACAGAGGTGCAGAAAGAGGCAAGATAAGTGCCGAAAGGGGCAAGAGCGGTGCAGAAAGAGGCAAGAAAGTTGCAGAAACAGGCAACCAATGTACAGAAAGATGGAACAGGGGTGCAGACAGAGGCAAAAGAGGTACAGAAAAGGGAAGAGGGGTGAAGAAAGAGGCAAGAGGGGTGCAGAAAGAAGCAAGAGAGGTGCAGAAAGAAGCAAAGAAGTGCAGAAAGAAGCAAGAGAGGTGCAGAAAGAGGCAAGCGAGGTCCAGAAACAGGCAAGAGAACTGAAGAAAGAGGCAAGAGAGTTGCAGAAACAGGCAAGAAAGTTGCAGAAGGAGGGAACAGGGGTGCAAAAAGGGGCAAGAGAAGTGCTGAAAGAAGTGACGGAGGTGCAGAGAGGCAAGAGAAGTGCAAAAAGAAGGAACACTTATGCAGGAAGAGGAAAGAGAAGTGCAGAAAAAAGCAAGAGAGGTACAGAAAGAGACAGGAGAGGTGCAAAAAGAGATATGAGAGGTGCAGAAAGAAGGAAGAGGAGTGCAGAGAGAGACAACAGGGGTGCAGAGAGAAGCAACAGAAATGTAGAAAGAGGAAAGAGAAGTGTAGAAATAAGCAACAGAAATGCAGAAAGAGGCATGAGAAGTGCAGAAGAAAGCAACAGAGGTGCAGAAAGAGGCAACAGAAGTGTAGAAAGAGGCAAGAGAGGTGCAGAAATATTCAAGAGAAGTGAAGAAAAAGAAACAGAGGTGCAGAAAGATGCAAGAGAAGTGCAAAAAGAGGCAAGCGGGGTACTGATAGAGGGAAGAGGGGTGCAGAAAGAAGCAAGAGCAGTGCAAAAAGAAGCAACCAATGTGCAGAAAAAGGCAAGAGGGGTGCAGAAAGAGACAGGAGAAGTGCACAAAAAAGCAACAGAGGTGCAGAAGGAGGCAACAGAACTGTAGAAAGGGGCATGAAAGTTGCAGAAACAGGCAAACAGGGTACAGAAAGATGGAACGGGGTGCAGACAGAGATAAGAGAGGTACAGAAAGAGGTAAGAGGTGTGCAGAAAGAGGCAAGAGGAGTCTAGAAAGAAGCAAGAGAAGTGCAGAAAGAACCTACAGAGGTGCAGAAAGAGGCAAGAGCAGTGCAGAAGCAGGCAAGAGAAGTGCAAAAAGAAGCAACAGAGGTGCAGAAAGAGGCAAGTGAGGTGCAGAAACGGGCAAGAGAACTGCAGAAACAGGCAAGAGAGTTGCAGAAACAGGCAAGAGAGGTGCAGAAAGAGGCAAATGAGGTGCAGAAAAAGGCAAGAGAGTTGCAGAAACAGGTTATAGAGGTGCAGATAGAGGGAACAGGGGTGCAGAATGAGGCAAGAGAGGTGCAGAAAAAGGAAGAGAGGTATAGAAAGAGGGAACAGTGGTATATGCAAGAGAGGTGCAGAAACAGGGAAGAGGGGTGCAGAAGGAGAAAAGGGGATACAGAAAGAGGGAAGAGGTGTGAGGAAAGAGTCAAGAGGGGTGTAGAAAGAAGCAAGAGAAGTGCATAAAGAACCTACAGAGGTGCAGAAACTCGCAGGAGGGGTACAGATAGAGGCAAGAGAAGTGCAGAAAGATGCAACAGGCGTGCCGAAGGAGGCAAGAGAACTGCAGAAAGCGGCAAGAGAGTTGCAGAAACAGGTAAGAGAGGTGCAGAAAAAGCGAACAGGGGTGCAGAAAGAGGCAAGAGAGGTGCAGAAAAAGGCAAGAGAGTTGCATAAACAGGTAATAGAGGTACAGAAAGAGGGAGCAGAAAGAGGCAAGAGAGGTGCAGAAAAAGGAAGAGAGGTATAGAAAGAGGGAAAAGGGTTATAGAAAGAGGCAAGAGAGGAGCAGAAAGAGGGAACAGGGGAGCGTAAAGAGGCAAGAGAAGTGCTGAAAGAAGTAACGGAGGTGCAGAGAGGCTAGAGAAGTGCAGAAAGAAGGAACAGTTATGCAGGAAGAGGCAAGAGAAGTACAGAAAAAAGCAAGAGAGGTACAGAAAGAGACAGGAGAGGTGCAAACAGAGATATGAGAGGTGCAGAAAGAAGGAAGAGGAGTGCAGAAAGAGACAACAGGGGTGCAGAGAGAAGCAACAGAAATGTAGAAAGAGGAAAGAGAAGTGCAGAAAGAAGCAACAGAAATGCAGAAAGAGGCAAGAGAAGTGCAGAAGAAAGCAACAGAGGTGCAGAAAGAGGCAACAGAAGTGTAGAAAGAGGCAAGAGAGGTGCATAAAGATTCAAGAGAAGTCAAGAAAAAAAGAAACAGAGGTGCAGAAAGATGCAAGAGAAGTGCAGAAAGAGGCAAGCCAGGTAGAGAAAGAGGGAAGAGGGTTGCAGAAAGAAGCAAGAGCAGTGCAAAAAGAAGCAACCAAAGTGCAGAAAAAGGCAAGAGGGGTGCAGAAAGAGACAGGAGAAATGCACAAAGAAGCAACAGAGGTGCAGAAGGAGGCAACAGATTTGTAGAAAGGGGCATGAAAGTTGCAGAAACAGGCAAACAGGGTACAGAAAGATGGAACGGGGTACAGACAGAGAGAAGAGAGGTACAGAAAGAGGTGTGCAGAAAGAGGGAAGAGGTGTCTAGAAAGAAGCAAGAGAAGTGCAGAAAGAACCTACAGGGGTGCATAAAGAGACAAGAGCGGTGCAGAAGCAGGCAAGAGAAGTGCAAAAAGAAGCAACACAGGTGCAGAAAGAGGCAAGTGAGGTGCAGAAACAGGCAAGAGAACTGCAGAAAGAGGCAAGAGAGTTGCAGAAACAGGCAAGAGAGGTGCAGAAAGAGGCAAATGAGGTGCAGAAAAAGGCAAGAGAGTTGCAGAAACAAGTTATAGAGTTGCAGATAGAGGGAACAGGGGTGCAGATTGAGGCAAGAGAGGTACAGAAAAAGGAAGAGAGGTATAGAAAGAGGGAACAGGGGTATAGACAGATGCAAGAGAGGTGCAGAAACAGGGAAGAGGGGTGCAGAAGGAGAAAAGGGGATACAGAAAGAGGGAAGAGGGGTGCAGAAAGAGGCAAGAGGGTTATAGAAAGAAGAAAGAGAAGTGCATAAAGAACCTACAGAGGTGCTGCAGAAACTCGCAGGAGGGGTACAGATGGAGGCAAGAGAACTGCAGAAAGATGCAACAGACGTGCCGAAGGAGGCAAGAGAACTGCAGAAAGCGGCAAGAGAGTTGCAGAAACAGGTAAGAGAGGTGCAGAAAGAGGCAAAAGAGGTGCAAAAAGAAGCAAGGGAAGTGCAGAAAAAAGCAACAGAGGTTCAGAAAGAGGCAAGATAAGTGCCGAAAGGGGCAAGAGCAGTGCAGAAAGAGGGAAGAGGGGTGCAGAAAGAGGCAAGAGAAGTGCAGAAAGAGGCAAGAGGAGTGCAGAAAGAAGCAAGAGAGGTACAGAAAGAAGCAAGAGCATTGCATAAAAAGCAACAGAGGTGCATAAAGAGGCAAGTGGGGTGCAGAAAGAGACAGGAGAAGTGCAGAAAGAAGGAACAGAGGTGCAGAAGGAGGCAAGAGAACTGCAGAAAGAGGCAAGAAAGTTGCAGAAACAGGCAACCAATGTACAGAAAGATGGAACAGGGGTGCAGACAGAGGCAAATGAGGTGCAGAAAAGGGAAGAGGGGTGAAGAAAGAGGCAAGAGGGGAGCAGAAAGAAGCAAGAAAGGTGCAGAAAGAGGCAAAGAAGTGCAGAAAGAAGCAAGAGAGGTGCAGAAAGAGGCAAGCGAGGTGCAGAAACAGGCAAGAGAACCGAAGAAAGAGGCAAGAGAGTTGCAGAAACAGGCAAGAGAGTTGCAGAAGGAGGGAACACGGGTGCAAAAAGGGGCAAGAGAGGTGCAGAAAGATGCAAGAGAGGTGCAGAAAGAGGGAACAGAGGTGCGTAAAGAGGCAAGAGAAGTGCTGAAAGAAGTAACGAAGGTGCAGAGAGGCAAGAGAAGTGCAGAAAGAAGGAACAATTATGCAGGAAGAGGCAAGAGAAGTGCAGAAAAAAGCAAGAGAGGTACAGAAAGAGACAGGAGAGGTGCAAAAAGAGATATGAGAGGTGCAGAAAGAAGGAAGAGGAGTGCAGAAAGAGACAACAGGGGTGCAGAGAGAAGCAACAGAAATGTAGAAAGAGGAAAGAGAAGTGCAGAAAGAAGCAACAGAAATGCAGAAAGAGGCATGAGAAGTGCAGAAGAAAGCAACAGAGGTGTAGAAAGAGGCAACAGAAGTGTAGAAAGAGGCAAGAGAGGTGCAGAAAGATTCAAGAGAAGTGAAGAAAAAAGAAACAGAGGTGCAGAAAGAAGCAAGAGCAGTGCAAAAAGAAGCAACCAATGTGCAGAAAAAGGCAAGAGGGGTGCAGAAAGAGACAGGAGAAGTGCACAAAGAAGCAACAGAGGTGCAGAAGGAGGCAACAGAACTGTAGAAATGGGCATGGAAGTTGCAGAAACAGGCAAACAGGGTAAAGAAAGATGGAACAGGGTGCAGACAGAGATAAGAGAGGTACAGAAAGAGGTAAGAGGGGTGCAGAAAGAGGCAAGAGGAGTCTAGAAAGAAGCAAGAGAAGTGCAGAAAGAACCTACAGAGGTGCAGAAAGAGGCAAGAGCGGTGCAGAAGCAGGCAAGAGAAGTGCAAAAAGAAGCAACAAAGGTGCAGAAAGAGGCAAGTGAGGTGCAGAAACAGGCAAGAGAACTGCAGAAAGAGGCAAGAGAGTTGCAGAAACAGGCAAGAGAGGTGCATAAAGAGGCAAATGAGGTGCATAAAAAGGCAAGAGAGTTGCAGAAACAGGTTATAGAGGTGCAGATAGAGGGAACAGGGGTGCAGAATGAGGCAAGAGAGGTGCAGAAAAAGGAAGAGAGGTATAGAAAGAGGGAACAGGGGTATAGAAAGATGCAAGAGAGGTGCAGAAACAGGGAAGAGGGGTGCAGAAGGAGAAAAGGGGATATAGATTGAGGGAAGAGGTGTGCAGAAAGAGGCAAGAGGGGTGTAGAAAGAAACAAGAGAAGTGCATAAATAACCTACAGAGGTGCAGAAACACGCAGGAGGGGTACAGATAGAGGCAAGAGAAGTGCAGAAAGATGCAACAGATGTGCCGAAGGAGGCAAGAGAACTGCAGAAAGCGGCAAGAGAGTTGCAGAAACAGGTAAGAGAGGTGCAGAAAAAGCTAACAGGGGTGCAGAAAGAGGCAAGAGAGGTGCAGAAAAAGGCAAGAGAGTTGCAGAAACAGGTAATAGAGGTGCAGAAAGAGGGAGCAGGGGAGCAGAAAGAGGCAAGAGAGGTGCAGAAAAAGGAAGAGAGGTATAGAAAGAGGGAAAAGGGTTATAGAAAGAGGCAAGAGAGGAGCAGAAAGAGGGAACAGGGGTGCGTAAAGAGGCAAGAGAAGTGCTGAAAGAAGTAACAGAGGTGCAGAGTGGCAAGAGAAGTGTAGAAAGAAGGAACAGTTATGCAGGAAGAGGCAAGAGAAGTGCAGAAAAAAGCAAGAGAGGTACAGAATGTGAGAAGTTGGCCTGGTATATGCTGTCCACTAATTATAGTGGGCACCTTGCACCAGTCCAAACAACCCCTTATTGGAGATAGGTTAAAGACAACCTTTATTGAAAGCTATCCTAGTGGTAGCTATGGAGAGCAGCCTTCAGGCTAAGTCTTGAAGGAATGTAAAGCAGCTTGTTTTACCAGTCTATAATCTCTTGAGTGACCAAATGAAAGAGGACCACACCAGGTATATATTCAAAATATATGTATTTATTGCTAAACACACCCCTCTAGTCTCTTTATGAGGCTAGAGTTCGAAGTACATAAGTTATAAGTCAGTTATCAACAGTACTAGCACAAATACACGTTTGAGCCCTAGGGGCATACCAAACCATATACCAATAAAGTGGTATAAGAACCACGACTGAGCTAGACACAAGGCCTAGAGCCTGTAGAAGTGCTTGGACCACAAGGAACCACCCAAGGTAGTGACACAGGGGACCCACGAGGGACGCGTGCAGTGTGATAACACTGCCGCGAATCGCCGTTGACTTCTATGGGGAAAGTCGCGGTTGGAATTTTAAAGAAAAGGGACACTTAAAGGAGGACTTGGAGCAAACCCTTTCAGAACTGGGTCGTTCTAGAGTCTATACCCACGGGAGCACCGGAGTACTCGTGTTACCTCACCCAGGGAAGCCGGGTGCATAGGTGTCTTTCGGGGTCGGGTTTCGTCGTCGTTTTCAATGGTGATCTGCTGCAAAGTGCTGCTGGCGACCAAGTCGAAAGTGTTCGGGTGGATCCAAAGGTGGATCGGAGATTTGAAGAACCTGAAAGCAGAGGGGACAGAGTCTGGGTCACTAGCCAGTGACTAGGAAGGCGATGAGCGGATGTCCACCGATGTCGGGTGCTTCAGGTAGGTTGATGCTTGTCTTGACTCTTCAGCCACGAGGTCCAGGAGGTGTCGACGACAACCAGGAGCTGGATTCAAGCTGTGCCACAACGTCTGTCGAGTGCTGAGGTGTTGGCGACCGGATTGTCCCAACAAGCCTTGGCAACGGCAAGTCTTGTGGAAATGGAAGAAGGACGGTGGTGCAGATCAGCAAGGTCTGAGGGACTCACCCAGCAAGGGTAAGTCAGGGCACGCTTGGAGCAACCAGGGAAGCCCAAGCAGGATAAGATTGGCCTTCGGGAGGGCCTACTAGCCAATGGACTAGCGACTGCAAAGGAGCCTCAAACAGACGCACTTGGAGCTGGCTCACGGGACACTCGTGGAGTGGAGGCCAGTGATCTTTGGTGCAGTCGGTGCTGGAGGCAGGGGATACTCGAAGCCCAAAGCACAACTTCGTGGGAGCCCAGAAAGAGGATGCACTTGCAAATGTGCTTGGTGTCCAGGGGTCACGGTTCCACGTTACCCACAACAGCTATGGGCCTCAGCTTTGCTGGGGACTCAGTGCAGCCTCAGGGAAGTCTGGAAATCTACCTCTGGTGATGCAAAGACTTCGGCGTCTGGCGGGAGCTTCGGCGATGCAGACCGGACAATTGCTTCTTTGGTGCCTGCCAAGCAGGGGAGTCACTCCTTGACCCCAAGGGAGTTTCTTCAGTCCTCTAATCTTGAAGTAGAGCGTCGAAGGTCCAGGATTCTGTGTCAGAGTTTCGTCCAGGTAAATCTAAAGTCCTAAGGACTGGGGTCCCATACTTATACTAAGATAGGGGGTTGGACATACTCTGGGGACCCACCTATGGGAGGGTCAGGGCAGAGGGGTGGTTACACCCCTTTCCCTTTGTCCAGTTTCATGCCAGAGCAGGGGCTGGAGGCCCCTGAGCCGGTTTGAACTGGGGATGCACAGGGACACCAAATGTGCCCCCAGTGCAGGACTTCAAAGCACCAGAGAGTGCTCCCGCCCAGCCCCAATACACACTATCCTGTCTGGGGAGGTGGTTACACCTCCCTGGGACAGGAAACCTATTGTCCAGGCCTCCCCTGCCGGAGTTTCGGTCAGCAGCAGGAGGCCAGACTCGTGTCTGTGGCAGCGGCATCCATTTTGTGATGCCAGGGCTTGGAAAGAAGTTACCGGGCAGGCCGGTGTGTACATGTCTCTCCCTCTAGAAGGGTGGAATGCTACCCCCGCCACCAGAACTGGCGGGGGGTAGTATTCCAAGATGTTTGACACCAAACACGACATGTTTCCGTGCAGCCATCCCAAAGTTAGCATTTTAACGTGAGGTTATAATGCGCTTAAGAGTATATGGTCAGGCTGCACTACAAACAGCATCAGAGAAGGGTCTCCGAACGCTGCAGAGGGGCCCTGCTCATGCAGGGGCACCCTCTCACATAGGAACCACGCACTCTGCCTTCAGGATTGATAAGGCCTGCCATAGGAGTGACTTATAGGTTTATATGTGTGTATGGATGTAGTGATATAGGTAACCTATATCACAGTAAGGGGTGCATGCACCACCTTACCCAGGCTGCAGTAGCAGACCTGTGGTGTCCTTTTGGCTGGCCTTCCAGGGGTGGCACAATACATGCTGCAGCCCCTGGTAGGCCTCTGAGGTACCTATGCCCTGGGTACATAGTATACCATATACTAGGGACTTACAAGGGCACTCCAGATTCCAATCAGAGATGTGCCTAAGGCACATGGAAACCATTTTAGAGAGGAAGCAGCTAGGCTGGGGTTCTGATTAGCAGGGCCCCAGCCAGACTAAAGTCGAAAAACAGTGAAGCATCAGCAAAAAGTGGGGGTACCCATGTGAAGCAGATCCTACTCTCCTACACAACCCCCCCAAACGTAGGGACATTAAACTAACCTTGCCCAGTTAAGTCTTCATGTTCTAAGTGGAAGTACCTAGAGAGTCCATCTGCATTGGCATGGTTACTCCCAGGTCTATGTTCCACTGTGAAGTCCATCCCCTGTAGGGAAATGGACCACCTAAGCAGTTTCGGGTTTTCACCCTTCATTTGTTTTAGCCATAGGAGGGGCTTGTGGTCTGTTTGAACAAGGAAGTGAGTATGTGAGAAGTTGGCCTGGTATATGCTGTTCACTAATTAAAGTGGACACCTTGCACCAGTACAATTCGACTCTTATGGTAGATAGGTTTAAGACAACCTTTATAGAAAGCTATCCTAGTGGTAGCTGTGGAGAGCAGCCTTCAGGCTAAGTCTTGAAGGAATGTAAAGCAGCTTGTTTTACCACACAATCTCTTGAATCACCAAATGAAAAGACACCACACAGGTATATATATCAAATATATATGTATTTATTAATAAACAACTCTCTACTAATCTCTTTATGAGATTAGAAGTCAGGAACATATGTACAAGTCAATTGTTATCAGAATAAGTTAGCACAGTAAATATCACAATCTTATCTTGGCTAGACCGGGTCTAGAGCACATAGAATCGAGGGACCCCCAGAGAACCACCCAGGTAGTTGTAGGAGACCCACAGGGGACGGACGCGGTGTTCAGACACTAGTGCGAGTCCTGTATGAGTCTATGTAAGCGGACGCGATTGAGTTATCAATGTTACAGGCCCCTGACGTGTTCGAGGCGAACACACCGATCGGTCAGTACGAGTCGAAGGACGCGGATACTGGTAGATTTACTAGGGAGTTGGACGTGGTGTGTCTAACACAGCCGCGAACCCTGTACGAGTCAGTGCGAGAATCGCACGAGGAAAATAGGAGTTTTAGGATACTTCTGGGGAACCTACAAGCAAGTCACTTACAGGGTAAGTAGTTCTAGGGCCCACACCCACAGGAGCGCCGTAGTGCTGGAGTTACCTCACCCAGGGAAGCCGGGTGCACAGGTGTCCTTTGGTGTCGGGTCACGGCGTCGTTTTCAATGGCGAACAAAGAAGACTTGCTGCTTGTGATGGTTTGAAGAAGTGTCCGGTGGAATCCAAGCTTGGCAGTGACTCGGGGCAAGGAAGATGAATGCCCACCGTCGTCGCAGGATTCAGGTCGTTCATGGTTGCCTTGACTCTTCAGCCACGAGGTCCAGGAGGTGTCGACGATGACCAGGAGCTGGATTCGGCGTGTCCCATGATGTCTGCAGCTTACTGTGGTGTCGGCAACTCGATTGGAGCCAACAGGCCTTGGTAACAGCAAGTCTCGTGGAAGGTGTGAAAAGACAATGGCGCAGACCAGCAAGGTCTGAGGGACTCACCCAGCAAAGGTAAGTCAGGGCAGGCCTGGAGCAACCAGGGGAGCCCTTTGGTTTCTTGAAAAAGTCTTCAGGGAACCCACGAGCCGGCTGGCAAGGGATCGCGAAGATGCCTCGGTCGGATTCACTCAACAGGGGCCCACGGTCACTCGGGATGATGTAGGCCGCTGATCTTCAGAGGGATTCCTGCTGGAGGCTGGGACCACACGTGGTCCAAAGCACAACTTCGTGGAACGTTGTGAAGGGGTTGTACTCGACAATAGTGCACGGTACCCAGGGGTCGCAGTTCCTCATTACTCTCGGGGTCCACTGGCCTCAGCTTCACTGGGGACTCACGATGGCCTTTGAGAAGTCAGGAAATCCACTTCTTGGGCTGCAGAGACTTCGGGATCCGGCGGGAGCGGCATAGTTTGTGACCGTCATTTGTAGTTTTTGGTGCCTGCCAAGCAGGGGAGTAACTCCTTGATTCCAAGGGAGATTCTTCTGTATTCCAAAGGTAGTGGAATGTCGAAGGGCCAGGATTCTTCTTCAGAGCGTCGTCCAGGGATATCTAACTTACAAGTTCAAGGGTTCCCTATCTTATACTGTAAAGAAGGGAGGGACTAGCTCTATGACCCCACCTATGGGAGGGTCAGGGGAGTGGGTGGCTACACCCACTTCCCTTTGTCCAGTTTCGCACCAGAGCAGGGGCAGGTAGCCCCTGAGCCGGTTTGAACTGGCATATGCACAGAGGAGCCTTCTGCTCCCCCAGTGCAGGACTTCAAAGCACTCTAAGAGTGCACCCACCCAGCCCCAATACACTAAACCCTGTCTGGGAGGTGGTTACACCTCCCTGTGACAGGATACCTTTTGTTGGGCTTCCTCCACTGCGAGTTTCGGTCATCAGTAGGAGGGCAGCCCAGTGTCTGTGACTGGTGGCATCCATTTTGTGATGCCAAGGCTCTTCAGGATTCTACCGCGTTTCCACAGTAGGTACATGTCTATCCCTCTAGAAGGGTGGAATGCTACCCCCGCCGCCAGGACTGGCGGGGGGGTAGTATTCCAAGATGTTTGACACCAAACACGGCATGTTTTGATGCAGCCATACCAAAGTTAGCATTTTACCGCGAGGATATAATCCACTTAACAGTATATGGTTTAACCGCATCCACAAACAGCACCAGAGAATGGACTCTGAGAGCTGCAGAGGGGCCCTGCTCAGGCAGAGGCACCCCCTCACATAGAAGCCAAGCACCCTGCCCTCAGGATTGATAGGGCCTGCCTTAGGGGTGACTGATAGGTTTATATGTGTGTGTGGGAGAGATATAGGGAACCTATACCTCAGTGAGGAGTGCTAGCACCACCTCACCCACGCTGCAGTAGCAGACCTGTAGTGTCAGATTTAGTCTGCTTCCCAGGGGTGGCATAATACAAGCTTCAGCCCCTGGTAGGCCTGTGAAGTACCTATGCCCTTGGCACCTAAGGTACCATATACTAGGGACTCATAAGGCACCACAGTATCCAATCACTAGTGCACCTAGAGTGCACTCCAAATCGTTTAGAGAGAACAGAGAGGCTGGGGCCCTGATTGGCAGGGATCCAGCCTGACTATAGCCAGAAACCAGTGTAACATCAGAAAAAAGTGGGGGCAACATAAGAGGCAGATCCTACTCTCCTACAGAGTACCAAACAAGTATGGCCTCAACTTCTTCAGAGCCCAAACCACAGCAAAGGCCTCCCTCTCTATGGCTGACCAACGTTTCTCTCTAGGGGTCAGCCTTCTGCTAATAAAAGCTACTGGCTGATCCTGACCTTCATCATTCAATTGTGACAGTACAGCCCCTACCCCCAATTCAGATGCATCTGTTTGGACAATGAACTTCTTGGAGTAATCAGGACTCTGTAGAATGGGAGCAGTGCACATGGCCTGCTTCAGGTCATCAAATGCCTTTTGACAGCTAACTGTCCACTTAACCTTTTGGGCATTTTCTTGGAAGTTAAGTCATTCAGGGGTGTCACTATTGATCCATACCCCTTGACAAATCTCCTATAGTACCCAGTCAGGCCTAAAAAGGCTCTCACCTGAGTCTGGGTAGTTGGAGCAGTCCAGTCCATGATGGTCTGGATCTTGCTCTGCAAGGGTTGAACCTGGCCTCCACCCACAAGGTGGCCCAGGTACACAACCTGACTCTGCCCTATCTGGCACTTGGTGGCCTTGATAGTCAGGCCTGCTTTCTGCAGGGCCTGTAAAACATTTCTGAGGTGGACCAGGTGATCCTCCCAGGTGGAGCTAAAGACAGCAATATCATCTAGATATGCTGCACTATAGGCTTCCAGACCTGTAAGGACTGTATTCACCAACCTCTGAAAAGTGGCAGGTGCATTCTTCAGACCAAAGGGCATCACCACAAATTGATAATGCCCACTAGGGGTTGAGAATGCTGTTTTTGGCTTTGCATCATCAGCTAGTCTGATCTGCCAGTAGCCAGCTGTCAGGTCAAATGTGCTTAGATACTTGGCTGAGGCCAAAGTGTCTATTAGCTCATCTGCCCTAGGTATTGGATGGGCATCAGTCCTAGTGACTGCATTGAGACCCCTGTAGTCCACACAAAACCTCATCTCTCTTTTCCCACCATTGGTGTGAGGTTTTGGCACAAGGACCACTGGACTAGCCCAAGGGCTATCTGAGGGCTCAATAACTCCCAAATCCAACATTTTCTGGACTTCTGTCCTGATACAGTCCCTGACATGGTCAGGTTGCCTATAAATCTTATTTTTAATAGGCAGACTGTCCCCAGTGTCCACTTCATGAGTGCACCAGGTGGTCTGACTGGGTGTCAGTGAGAATATGTGTCTGAACTGATTGAGCACCTGTCTACAATCAGTCTGCTGCTGGGTAGTGAGGCTGCCTGCCAAGGCTACACCATCCACTGATCCATCATCAGGGTTCTGTGAGAGCAGGTCAGGGAGTGGGTCTCTCTCTTCCTCCTGTCCCTCATCAGTAGCCATGAGCAAGCCCATGTCTGCCCTGTCCACATATGGTTTTAACCTGTTGACATGGAGAACCCTGTGGGGACTCCTGGGTGTTCCCAGGTCTACTAAGTAGGTAACCTCACCCTTCTGTTCAACAATGGTATGGGGTCCACTCCATTTGTCTTGGAGAGCTGCTGGGGCCAGTGGCTCCAACACCCACACCTTCTGTCCTGGCTGGTAAACAGTCAGTACAGCCTTTTGGTCATGCCAGGCTTTTTGAAGTTCCTGGCTAGCCTCAAGGTTTTTAGTTGCCTTTTCATGTACTCAGCCATCCTGGAGCGGAGACCAAGTACATAGTCCACTATGTCTTGCTTTGGGGGCTTGAGAGGTAACTCCCATCCTTCCTTCACCAAACACAATGGACCCCTGACAGGGTGACCAAACAAAAGTTCAAAAGGGCTGTAGCCAACCCCTTTTGAGGCACCTCCCTGTATGCAAATAAAAGGCAGGGCAAGAGTATGTCCCATCTTCGCCTAAGCTTTTCTGGGAGCCCTTTAATCATGCCCTTCAAGGTTTTGTTGAATCTCTCAACTAAACCATTGCATTGTGGGTGATAGGGTGTGGTGAACTTGTAAGTCACTCCACACTCCTTCCACATTGCTTTCAAGTATCCAGACATAAAGTTAGCACCCCTGTCTTATACAACCTCCTTAGGGAAGCCCACTCTTGAGAAAATTCCCAGGAGGGCCCTTGCCACCACATGTGCTGTAGTGGTCCTAAGGGGAATAGCCTCTGGGTACCTGGTGGCATGATCCACTACCACCAGGATAAACCTGTGCCCAGATGCTGTTTGGGGATCCATGGGACCAACAATGTCAATCCCCACCCTTTCAAAGGGAACCCCCACCACAGGTAGTGGTATCAGGGGGCCTTTGTAGTGCCAGCTGCCTTGCCACTGGCCTGGCAGGTTACACAGGAGCGACAAAACTCCTTGGTGTCTTCAGACATGTGGGGCCAGTGAAAGTGAGGGACAATTCTGTCCCAAGTCTTGTTCTGGCCCAGGTGACCTGCTAAGGGAATGTCATGGGCTAGGGTCAATAGGAAGCCCCTGAACTTCAGAGGTATAACCAACCTCCTGGTGGCACCAGGCTTGGGGTCTCTACACTCTGAGTACAAGGGTCCATCATCCCAATACACTGTATGGGGACCACTAGCTTTCCCAGCAGCCTCAGCAGCAGCTTGCTGTCTGAGGGGTTCAAGAGAGGGGCAGCTCTGCTGCTCCTGGCTCAGATCTGCCCTGGAAGGGCCCCCTGTCCCCAAGAACTCAACCTGGTCAGGTTCAAGCTCCTCTGGGACAGTTCCTTCCTCAGGACTGAGATCATCCCCCTCAAGAGACTGATCTTCCTTCTGAGCCAAGGGGAAGGCACTGCCTTTACCCTACTACTCCTCTTCTTGGAGGGCACTTGGTCCATTATTCCAGAATGCAAGGCCTGTTCAGTGTTAGACATTTTGGCTTGTGACCTGGTCACAGCAAACACATCTGCAGGGATGCCCAGCATTTCTGCATGGGTCCTGAGCTCCACTTCTGCCCAAGCTGAAGTTTCTAAATCATTGCCAAGCAAGCATTCAACTGCTAGGTCTGCACTTACCACAACCTTTTTAAGGCCAGTTACCCCTCCCCAGGAGAAGTTAACAACTGCCAGAGTATGGTCTGTACTGACATTGCTAGCATTGGTCAGTTGGTACATTTCACCAAGTATAATCTGCCCAGGATTCACAAGGTCTTGTGTCACCATGGTGACACTTGCCCCTGTGTCCCTAAATGCCAAAGCCTCTTTTCCATTGATTAAGGGCTGTTGCCTGTACTTGCCCAGATTACTGGGACTCACAGAGGAGGTCACATCCATGCCTCCATCACAGACTAGGACGGCCTGAGTGAGTTCTCTGACTAGGTCAGAGCTCATCTCCCTACCCAGGGTCAACCCTACTAAACCCTTGGCTTGTGTACTCCCACCACCAACTGTAACTGTACTAGGGGGAACAGGTGCCTTAGGGGCATTGGTGGGGGCTGGAGTAGAGTCTTTGGACTTGGTGCAATCACTGGTCCAGTGGGTCTTTTGCTTACAGACCTTGCACCATGGTTTCTTTTGGCCTTTCCCTTTGTTAGACTGGGAATCCCCACCTGAAGAAGATTTTTGGGGGCCTTGTGAAGACTTTTGGTCTTTACCCTTCTCCCCACCCTTATCAGAGTTCTTAGAATCTTGCTTCTTTGGGTCACCACCTTGGTTCTGTACCTTCTGCCTCACCCTGGTTCTGACCCATTTGTCTGCCTTCTTTCCCAATTCTTGGGGAGAGGTCAGATCAGAGTCCACCAGGTACTGATGCAACAGCTGATTTTGACAGTTATTAAGAATCTGCTCCCTCATGATAAGATTGTACAATCCTGTGAAGTCACACACCTTACTGCCCATCAACCAACCTTCCAGAGCCTTAGCAGAACAATCCACATAGTCTACCCAGTCTTGAGTCTGTGCTTTTTGGGTGTCTCTGAACTTTAACCTGTATTGTTCAGTTGTTACTCCAAACCCATCAATCAGAGCACTCTTCAAGACTTTGTAATTGTCAGCATCCTCTTCTCTTACAGTGAGGAGCTTGTCTCTACCTTTGTCTGCAAAGGAGAGCCACAAGATTGCTGCCCACTGCTCCTGAGGGACCCTCTGTACCTTACAGGCCCTCTCCAGTGCAGTTATCCATTTGTGGATGTCATCCCCACTCTGGTAGGGAGGGACAATCTTGCTCAGGTTCCTATGGTCATAAGACCTTTCCCTATCTCTGGGGAAATTGCTGCCACCATGGGACTCTAGTCCCATCTTTTTTCTCTCTTTGTAGAGATCTAGGGACTTCCTGTCTATAGCCAATTGCTGTTTTCTGAGTTCAAGCTGGGCTTGCTCATACTGAATCAGTCTCTTTCTCCTCTCATGAGAGGATTCTTTCCTATGAGAAGAGACAGAGGTCCCTATTGAGGTGTCAGAGTGGTTAGACTCCTGAGAAGGAGATCTAGACCTATTGGGCACACTCACAATTCTTCCTGGAGGGACAAAGGGGAGGTCATTCTGATCCTCCTCCTCATCCACAGGAGGAATTGGGTTTTCCAGGTCAAGGTCATTTTCACCTTCCTGGCCAGTTTCAGAGGGGGGGTCCTGGGTGATTTCACCCCTGGCCCCTTCCTCATCTTCTGCCCCACCCTCTCTGCCTACCCCTTCAGACCCTAGGGGTCTGCTGAGATCATCAGACAGTAACACCTCCTTCAGGTGTTGGGTGCTGGCACTTTTGCCTGTCTTCAACTTCCTAGTATTGCATAATGCTCTCAATTCCAAGAATGGGAGTTTATCATACTTGGAGGGAAGAAGCCCACTGGCTTCTGGCAAGGACTCACTGGGTCCTGGCTTTGAAGACATTACTAGTGAGGTGTGGTGTATGCACTACCTACTCTAGTGTGGCCTACTAAACTCCCTTGAGTTGTAGAAAGGGTGTGCTATCCCTTAATACACAACTCTAAGTTCAGTAGAACTTACTGTATACTAAGCTTGATTTATATGTACCTTAGGTACCCTTAGTGGTTTTCAGTTGATCAATTCAATTGAGATTATCTGGTAAAACAATAGCAAGCTGGAATCCCACCGCTGCACACCAATGTGAGAAGTTGGCCTGGTATATGCTGTCCACTAATTATAGTGGGCACCTTGCACCAGTCCAAACAACCCCTTATTGGAGATAGGTTAAAGACAACCTTTATTGAAAGCTATCCTAGTGGTAGCTATGGAGAGCAGCCTTCAGGCTAAGTCTTGAAGGAATGTAAAGCAGCTTGTTTTACCAGTCTATAATCTCTTGAGTGACCAAATGAAAGAGGACCACACCAGGTATATATTCAAAATATATGTATTTATTGCTAAACACACCCCTCTAGTCTCTTTATGAGGCTAGAGTTCGAAGTACATAAGTTATAAGTCAGTTATCAACAGTACTAGCACAAATACACGTTTGAGCCCTAGGGGCGTACCAAACCATATACCAATAAAGTGGTATAAGAACCACGACTGAGCTAGACACAAGGCCTAGAGCCTGTAGAAGTGCTTGGACCACAAGGAACCACCCAAGGTAGTGACACAGGGGACCCACGGGGGACGCGTGCAGTGTGATAACACAGCCGCGAATCGCCGTTGACTTCTATAGGGAAAGTCGCGGTTGGAATTTTAAAGAAAAGGGAAACTTAAAGGAGGACTTGGAGCAAACCCTTTCAGAACTGGGTCGTTCTAGAGTCTATACCCACGGGAGCACCAGAGTACTCGTGTTACCTCACCCAGGGAAGCCGGGTGCATAGGTGTCTTTCGGGGTCGGGTTTCGTCGTCGTTTTCAATGGCGATCTGCTGCAAAGTGCTGCTGGCGACCAAGTCGAAAGTGTTCGGGTGGATCCAAAGGTGGATCAGAGATTTGAAGAACCTGAAAGCAGAGGGGACAGAGTCTGGGTCACTAGCCAGTGACCAGGAAGGCGATGAGCGGATGCCCACCGATGTCGGGTGCTTCAGGTAGGTTGATGCTTGTTTTGACTCTTCAGCCACGAGGTCCAGGAGGTGTCGACGACAACCAGGAGCTGGATTCAAGCTGTCCCACAACGTCTGTCGAGTGCTGAGGTGTCGGCGACCAGATTGGACCCAACAAGCCTTGGCAACGGCAAGTCTTGTGGCAATGGAAGAAGGACAGTGGTGCAGACCAGCAAGGTCTGAGGGACTCACCCAGCAAAGGTAAGTCAGGGCACGCCTGGAGCAACCAGGGAAGCCCAAGCAGGATAAGATTGGCCTTCGGGAGGGCCTACTAGCTAACGGACTAGCGACCGCAAAGGAGCCTCAAGTGGACGCACTTGGAGCTGGCTCACGGGACACTCGTGGAGTGAAGGCCAGTGATCTTCGGAGCAGTCGGTGTTGGAGGTGGGGGCTACTAGGAGCCCAAAGCACAACTTTGTGGGAGCCCAGGAAGAGGATGCACTTGCAAATGTGCTCGGTGTCCAGGGGTCACGGTTCCACGTTACCCACGACAGCTATGGGCCTCAGCTTTGCTGGGGACTCAGGGCAGCCTCGGGGAAGTCTGGAAATCCACCTCTGGTGATGCAAAGACTTCGGCGTCCGACGGGAGCTTCAGCGATGCAGACCGGACAATTGCTTCTTTGGTGCCTGCCAAGCAGGGGAGTCACTCCTTGACCCCAAGGGAGATTCTTCAGTCCTCTAATCTTGAAGTAGAGCGTCGAAGGTCCAGGATTCTGTGTCAGAGTTTCGTCCAGGTATAATCTAAAGTCCTAAGGACTGGGGTCCCATACTTATACTAAGATAGGGGTTGGACATACTCTGGGGACCCACCTATGGGAGGGTCAGGGCAGAGGGGTGGTTACACCCCTTTCCCTTTGTCCAGTTTCACGCCAGAGCAGGGGCTGGAGGCCCCTGAGCCGGTTTGAACTGGGGTATGCACAGGGACACCAAATGTGCCCCCAGTGCAGGACTTCAAAGCACCAGAGAGTGCTCCCGCCCAGCCCCAATACACACTATCCTGTCTGGGGAGGTGGTTACACCTCCCTGGGACAGGAAACCTATTGTCCAGACCTCCCCTGCCGGAGTTTCGGTCAGCAGCAGGAGGCCAGACTCGTGTCTGTGGCAGCGGCATCCATTTTGTGATGCCAGGGCTTGGAAAGAAGTTACCGGGCAGGCCGGTGTGTAAATGTCTCTCCCTCTAGAAGTGTGGAATGCTACCCCCGCCACTAGAACTGGCGGAGGGTAGTATTCCAAGATGTTTGACACCAAACACGACATGTTTCCGTGCAGCCATCCCAAAGTTAGCATTTTAACGCGAGGTTATAATGCGCTTAAGAGTATATGGTCAGGCTGCACTACAAACAGCATCAGAGAAGGGTCTCCGAATGCTGCAGAGGGGCCCTGCTCATGCAGGGGCACCCTCTCACATAGGAACCACGCACTCTGCCTTCAGGATTGATAAGGCCTGCCATAGGAGTGACTTATAGGTTTATATGTGTGTATGGTATGTAGTGCTATAGGTAACCTATATCACAGTAAGGGGTGCATGCACCACCTTACCCAGGCTGCAGTAGCAGACCTGTGGTGTCCTTTTGGCTGGCCTTCCAGGGGTGGCACAATACATGCTGCAGCCCCTGGTAGGCCTCTGAGGTACCTATGCCCTGGGTACATAGTATACCATATACTAGGGACTTACAAGGGCACTCCAGATTCCAATCAGAGATGTGCCTAAGGCACATGGAAACCATTTTAGATAGGAAGCAGCTAGGCTGGGGTTCTGATTAGCAGGGCCCCAGCCAGACTAAAGTCGAAAAACAGTGAAGCATCAGCAAAAAGTGGGGGTACCCATGTGAAGCAGATCCTACTCTCCTACACAACCCCCCCAAACGTAGGGACATTAAACTAACCTTGCCCAGTTAAGTCTTCATGTTCTAAGTGGAAGTACCTAGAGAGTCCATCTGCATTGGCATGGTTACTCCCAGGTCTATGTTCCACTGTGAAGTCCATCCCCTGTAGGAAATGGACCACCTAAGCAGTTTCGGGTTTTCACCCTTCATTTGTTTTAGCCATAGGAGGGGCTTGTGGTCTGTTTGAACAAGGAAGTGAGTATGTGAGAAGTTGGCCTGGTATATGCTGTTCACTAATTAAAGTGGACACCTTGCACCAGTACAATTCGACTCTTATGGTAGATAGGTTTAAGACAACCTTTATAGAAAGCTATCCTAGTGGTAGCTGTGGAGAGCAGCCTTCAGGCTAAGTCTTGAAGGAATGTAAAGCAGCTTGTTTTACCACACAATCTCTTGAATCACCAAATGAAAAGACACCACACAGGTATATATATCAAATATATATGTATTTATTAATAAACAACTCTCTACTAATCTCTTTATGAGATTAGAAGTCAGGAACATATGTACAAGTCAATTGTTATCAGAATAAGTTAGCACAGTAAATATCACAATCTTATCTTGGCTAGACCGGGGTCTAGAGCACATAGAATCGAGGGACCCCAGAGAACCACCCAGGTAGTTGTAGGAGACCCACAGGGGACGGACGCGGTGTTCAGACACTAGTGCGAGTCCTGTACGAGTCTATGTAAGCGGACGCGATTGAGTTATCAATGTTACAGGCCCCTGACGTGTTCGAGGCGAACACACCGATCGGTCAGTACGAGTCGAAGGACGCGGATACTGGTAGATTTACTAGGGAGTTGGACGTGGTGTGTCTAACACAGCCGCGAACCCTGTACGAGTCAGTGCGAGAATCGCACGAGGAAAATAGGAGTTTTAGGATACTTCTGGGGAACCTACAAGCAAGTCACTTACAGGGTAAGTAGTTCTAGGGCCCACACCCACAGGAGCGCCGTAGTGCTGGAGTTACCTCACCCAGGGAAGCCGGGTGCACAGGTGTCCTTTGGTGTCAGGTCGCGGCGTCGTTTTCAATGGCGAACAAAGAAGACTTGCTGCTTGTGATGGTTTGAAGAAGTGTCCGGTGGAATCCAAGCCTGGATTCGGTGGAAGGATGACCTGAAAGCAGAGGGGACAGTGTTCAAAGTCACTTGGCAGTGACTCGGGGCAAGGAAGATGAATGCCCACCGACGTCGCAGGATTCAGGTCGTTCACCGTTGCCTTGACTCTTCAGCCACGAGGTCCAGGAGGTGTCGACGATGAGCAGGAGCTGGATTCGGCGTGTCCCACGATGTCTGCAGCTTACTGTGGTGTCGGCAACTCGATTGGAGCTAACAGGCCTTGGTAACAGCAAGTCTCGTGGAAGGTGTGAAAGGCAATGGCGCAGACCAGCAAGGTCTGAGGGACTCACCCAGCAAGGGTAAGTCAGGGCAGGCCTGGAGCAACCAGAAGAGCCCTTTGGTTTCTTGAAAAAGTCTTCAGGGGACCCACGAGCCGGCTGGCAAGGGATCGTGAAGATGCCTCGGTCGGATTAACTCAACAGGGGCCCACGGTCACTCGGGACGATGTAGGCCGCTGATCTTCAGAGGGATTCCTGCTGGAGGCTGGGACCACACGTGGTCCAAAGTACAACTTCGTGGAACGTTGTGAAGGGGTTGCACTCGACAATAGTGCACGGTACCCAGGGGTCGCGGTTCCTCGTTACTCTCGGGGTCCACTGGCCTCAGCTTCGCTGGGGTCTCACGATGGCCTTTGAGAAGTCAGGAAATCTACTTCTTGGGCTGCAGAGACTTCGGGCTCCGGTGGGAGCGGCGTAATTTGTGACCGTCGTTTGTAGTTTTTGGTGCCTGCCAAGCAGGGGAGTCACTCCTTGATTCCAAGGGAGATTCTTCTGTCTTCCAAAGGTAGTGGAACGTCGAAGGGCCAGGATTCTTCTTCAGAGCGTCGTCCAGGGATATCTAACTTACAAGTTCAAGGGTTCCCTATCTTATACTGTAAAGAAGGGAGGGACTAGCTCTATGACCCCACCTATGGGAGGGTCAGGGGAGTGGGTGGCTACACCCACTTCCCTTGTCCAGTTTCGCGCCAGAGCAGGGGCAGGTAGCCCCTGAGCCGGTTTGAACTGGCATATGCACAGAGGAGCCTTCTGCTCCCCCAGTGCAGGACTTCAAAGCACTCTAACAGTGCACCCACCCAGCCCCAATACACTAAACCCTGTCTGGGAGGTGGTTACACCTCCCTGTGACAGGATACCTTTTGTTGGGCTTCCTCCACTGCGAGTTTCGGTCATCAGCAGGAGGGCAGCCAAGTGTCTGTGACTGGTGGCATCCATTTTGTGATGCCAAGGCTCTTCAGGATTCTACCGCGTTTCCACAGTAGGTACATGTCTATCCCTCTAGAAGGGTGGAATACTACCCCCGCCGCCAGGACTGGCGGGGGGGTAGTATTCCAAGATGTTTGACACCAAACACGACATGTTTTGATGCAGCCATACCAAAGTTAGCATTTTACCGCGAGGATATAATGCACTTAACAATATATGGTTTAAACGCATCCACAAACAGCACCAGAGAATGGACTCTGAGAGCTGCAGAGGGGCCCTGCTCAGGCAGAGGCACCCCCTCACATAGAAGCCACGCACCCTGCCCTCAGGATTGATAGGGCCTGCCTTAGGGGTGACTGATAGGTTTATATGTGTGTGTGGGAGAGATATAGGGAACCTATACCTCAGTGAGGAGTGCTAGCACCACCTCACCCAGGCTGCAGTAGCAGGCCTGTAGTGTCAGATTTAGTCTGCTTCCCAGGGGTGGCATAATACATGCTTCAGCCCCTGGTAGGCCTGTGAAGTACCTATGCCCTTGGCACCTAAGGTACCATATACTAGGGACTCATAAGGCACCACAGTATCCAATCACTAGTGCACCTAGAGTGCACTCCAAATCGTTTAGAGAGAACAGAGAGGCTGGGGCCCTGATTGGCAGGGATCCAGCCTGACTATAGCCAGAAACCAGTGTAACATCAGAAAAAAGTGGGGGCAACATAAGAGGCAGATCCTACTCTCCTACAGAGTACCAAACAAGTATGGCCTCAACTTCTTCAGAGCCCAAACCACAGCAAAGGCCTCCCTCTCTATGGCTGACCAACGTTTCTCTCTAGGGGTCAGCCTTCTGCTAATAAAAGCTACTGGCTGATCCTGACCTTCATCATTCAATTGTGACAGTACAGCCCCTACCCCCAATTCAGATGCATCTGTTTGGACAATGAACTTCTTGGAGTAATCAGGACTCTGTAGAATGGGAGCAGTGCACATGGCCTGCTTCAGGTCATCAAATGCCTTTTGACAGCTAACTGTCCACTTAACCTTTTGGGCATTTTCTTGGAAGTTAAGTCATTCAGGGGTGTCACTATTGATCCATACCCCTTGACAAATCTCCTATAGTACCCAGTCAGGCCTAAAAAGGCTCTCACCTGAGTCTGGGTAGTTGGAGCAGTCCAGTCCATGATGGTCTGGATCTTGCTCTGCAAGGGTTGAACCTGGCCTCCACCCACAAGGTGGCCCAGGTACACAACCTGACTCTGCCCTATCTGGCACTTGGTGGCCTTGATAGTCAGGCCTGCTTTCTGCAGGGCCTGTAAAACATTTCTGAGGTGGACCAGGTGATCCTCCCAGGTGGAGCTAAAGACAGCAATATCATCTAGATATGCTGCACTATAGGCTTCCAGACCTGTAAGGACTGTATTCACCAACCTCTGAAAGTGGCAGGTGCATTCTTCAGACCAAAGGGCATCACCACAAATTGATAATGCCCACTAGGGGTTGAGAATGCTGTTTTTGGCTTCGCATCATCAGCTAGTCTAATCTGCCAGTAGCCAGCTGTCAGGTCAAATGTGCTTAGATACTTGGCTGAGGCCAAAGTGTCTATTAGCTAATCTGCCCTAGGTATTGGATGGGCATCAGTCCTAGTGACTGCATTGAGACCCCTGTAGTCCACACAAAACCTCATCTCTCTTTTCCCACCATTGGTGTGAGGTTTTGGCACAAGGACCACTGGACTAGCCCAAGGGCTATCCTAGGGTTCAATAACTCCCAAATCCAACATTGTCTGGACTTCTGTCCTGATACAGTCCCTGACATGGTCAGGTTGCCTATAAATCTTATTTTTAATAGGCAGACTGTCCCCAGTGTCCACTTCATGAGTGCACCAGGTGGTCTGACTGGGTGTCAGTGAGATCATGTGTCTGAACTGATTGAGCACCTGTCTGCAATCAATCTGCTGCTGGGTAGTGAGGCTGCCTGCCAAGGCTACACCATCCACTGACCCATCATCAGGGTTCTGTGAGAGCAGGTCAGGGAGTGGGTCACTCTCTTCCTCCTGTCCCTCATCAGTAGCCATGAGCAAGCCCATGTCTGCCCTGTCCACATATGGTTTTAACCTGTTGACATGGAGAACCCTGTGGGGACTCCTGGGTGTTCCTAGGTCTACTAAGTAGGTAACCTCACCCTTCTGTTCAACAATGGTATGGGGTCCACTCCATTTGTCTTGGAGAGCTGCTGGGGCCACTGGCTCCAACACCCACACCTTCTGTCCTGGCTGGTAAACAGTCAGTACAGCCTTTGGTCATGCCAGGCTTTTGAAGTTCCTGGCTAGCCTCAAGGTTTTTAGTTGCCTTTTTCATGTACTCAGCCATTTGGGAGCGGAGACCAAGTACGTAGTCCACTATGTCTTGCTTTGGGGGCTTGTGAGGTAACTCCCATCCTTCCTTCACCAAGCACAATGGACCCCTGACAGGGTGACCAAACAAAAGTTCAAAAGGGCTGTAGCCAACCCCTTTGAGGCACCTCCCTGTATGCAAATAAAAGGCAGGGCAAGAGTATGTCCCATCTTCGCCTAAGCTTTTCTGGGAGCCCTTTAATCATGCCCTTCAAGGTTTTGTTGAATCTCTCAACTAAACCATTGCATTGTGGGTGATAGGGTGTGGTGAACTTGTAAGTCACTCCACACTCCTTCCACATTGCTTTCAAGTATCCAGACATAAAGTTAGCACCCCTGTCTGATACAACCTCCTTAGGGAAGCCCACTCTTGAGAAAATTCCCAGGAGGGCCCTTGCCACCACAGGTGCTGTGGTGGTCCTAAGGGGAATAGCCTCTGGGTACCTGGTGGCATGATCCACTACCACCAGGATAAACCTGTGCCCAGATGCTGTTTGGGGATCCATGGGACCAACAATGTCAATCCCCACCCTCTCAAAGGGAACCCCCACCACAGGTAGTGGTATCAGGGGGGCCTTTGTAGTGCCCCCTGCCTTGCCACTGGCCTGGCAGGTTACACAGGAGCGACAAAACTCCTTGGTGTCTTCAGACATATGGGGCCAGTGAAAGTGAGGGACAAGTCTGTCCCAAGTCTTGTTCTGGCCCAGGTGACCTGCTAAGGGAATGTCATGGGCTAGGGTCAATAGGAAGCCCCTGAACTTCAGAGGTATAACCAACCTCCTGGTGGCACCAGGCTTGGGGTCTCTACACTCTGAGTACAAGAGTCCATCATCCCAATACACTGTATGGGGACCACTAGCTTTCCAGCAGCCTCAGCAGCAGCTTGCTGTCTGAGGGGTTCAAGAGAGGGGCAGCTCTGCTGCTCCTGGCTCAGATCTGCCCTGGAAGGGCCCCTGTCCCCAAGAACTCAACCTGGTCAGGTTCAAGCTCCTCTGGGACAGTTCCTTCCTCAGGACTGAGATCATCCCCCTCAAGAGACTGATCTTCCTTCTGAGCCAAGGGGGAAGGCACTGCCTTTACCCTACTACTCCTCTTCTTGGAGGGCACTTGGTCCATTATTCCAGAAACCAAGGCCTGTTCAGTGCTAGACATTTTGCTCTGTGACCTGGTCACAGCAAACACATCTGCAGGGATCCCCAGCATTTCTGCATGGGTCCTGAGCTCCACTTCTGCCCAAGCTGAAGTTTCAAGATCATTGCCAAGCAAGCATTCCACTGGTAGGTTTGCACTCACACAACCTTCTTAAGGCCAGTTACCCCTCCCCAGGAGAAGTTAACAACTGCCAGAGTATGGTCTGTTCTGACATTGCTAGCATTGGTCACTTGGTACATTTCACCAAGTATAATCTGCCCAGGATTCACAAGGTCTTGTGTCACCATGGTGACACTTGCCCCTGTGTCCCTAAATGCCAAAGCCTCTTTTCCATTGATTAAGGGCTGTTGTCAGTACTTGCCCAGATTACTGGGACTCACAGAGGAGGTCACATCCATGCCTCCATCACAGACTAGGACAGCCTGAGTGAGTTCTCTGACTAAGTCAGAGCTCATCTCCTTACCCAGGGTCAACCCTACTAAACCCTTGGCCTGTGTATTCCCACCACCAACTGTAACTGCACTAGGGGGAGCTGGTGCCTTAGGGGCATTGGTGGGGGCTGGAGTAGAGTCTTTGGACTTGGTGCAATCACTGGTCCAGTGGGTCTTTTGCTTACAGACCTTGCACCATGGTTTCCTTTGGCCTTTCCCTTTGTTAGACTGTGAATCCCCACCTGAAGAAGATTTTTGGGGGCCTTGTGAAGACTTTTGATCTTTACCCTTCTCCCCACCCTTATCAGAGTTTTTCGAATTTTGCTTCTTAGGGTCACCACCTTGGTTCTGTACCTTCTGCCTCACCCTGGTTCTGACCCATTTGTCTGCCTTCTTTCCCAATTCTTGGGGAGAGGTCAGATCAGAGTCCACCAGGTACTGATGCAACAGCTGATTTTGACAGTTATTAAGAATCTGCTCCCTCATGATAAGATTGTACAATCCTGTGAAGTCACACACCTTACTGCCCATCAACCAGCCTTCCAGAGCCTTAGCAGAACAATCCACATAGTCTACCCAGTCTTGAGTCTGTGCTTTTGGGTGTCTCTGAACTTTAACCTGTATTGTTCAGTTGTTAGGCCAAACCCATCAATCAGAGCACTCTTCAAGACCTTGTAATTGTCAGCATCCTCTTCTCTTACAGTGAGGAGCTTGTCTCTACCTTTGCCTGCAAAGGAGAGCCACAAGATTGCTGCCCACTGCTCCTGACGGACCCTCTGTACTTTACAGGCCCTCTCTAGAGCAGTTATCCATTTGTGGATGTCATCCCCACTCTGGTAGGGAGGGACAATCTTGCTCAGGTTTCTATGGTCATAAGACCTTTCCCTATCTTTGGGGAAACTGCTGCCACCATGGGACTCTAGTCCCAACTTTTTCTCTCTCTATAGAGATCTAGGGACTCCCTGTCTATAGCCAACTGCTGTTTTCTGAGTTCAAGCTGGGCTTGCTCATACTGAATCAGTCTCTTCCTCCTGTCATGAGAGGATTCTTTCCTATGAGAGGAGACAGTGGACCCTATTGAGGTGTCAGAGTGGTTAGACTCCTGAGAAGGAGATCTAGACCTTCTGGGCACACTCAGTACTCTTCCTGGGGGACAAAGGGGAGGTCATTCTGATCCTCCCTCCTCCACAGGAGGAATAGGGTTTTCCAGGACAAGGTCATTTTCACCTTCCTGGCCAGTTTCAGAGGGGGGCCTGGGTTTCTTCACCCCTGGCCCCTTCCTCATCTGCTGCCCCACCCTCTCTGCCTACCCCTTCAGACCCTAGGGGCCTGCTGAGATCATCAGCCAGTAACACCTCCTTCAAGTGCGGTGTGCTGGCACTTTTGCCTGCCTTCAACTTCCTAGTATTGCATAATACTCTCAATTCCAAGAATGGGAGTTTATCATACTTGGAGGGTAGTAGCCCACTGGCTTCTGGCAAGGACTCACTGGGTCCTGGCTTTGAAGACATTACTAGTGAGGTGTGGTGTATGCACTACCTACTCTAGTGTGGCCTACTAAACTCTCTTGAGTTGTAGAAAGGGTGTGCTGTCCCTTAACACACAACTCTAAGTTCACTACAACTTACTGTATACTAAGCTTGATTTATATGTACCTTAGGTACCCTTAGTGGTTTTCAGTTGATCAATTCAATTGAGATTATCTGGTAAAACAATAGCAAGCTGGAATCCCACACGCTGCCACCAATGTGAGAAGTTGGCCTGGTATATGCTGTCCACTAATTGTAGTGGGCACCTTGCACCAGTCCAAACAACCCCTTATTGGAGATAGGTTAAAGACAACCTTTATTGAAAGCTATCCTAGTGGTAGCTATGGAGAGCAGCCTTCAGGCTAAGTCTTGAAGGAATGTAAAGCAGCTTGTTTTACCAGTCTATAATCTCTTGAGTGACCAAATGAAAGAGGACCACACCAGGTATATATTCAAAATATATGTATTTATTGCTAAACACACCCCTCTAGTCTCTTTATGAGGCTAGAGTTCAAGTACATAAGTTATAAGTTAGTTATCTAACAGTAATAGCACAAATACACGTTTGAGCCCTAGGGGCGTACCAAACCATATACCAATAAAGTGGTTAAAGAACCACGACTGAGCTAGACATAAGGCCTAGAGCCTGTAGAAGTGCTTGGACCACAAGGAACCACCCAAGGTAGTGACACAGGGGACCCACGGGGGATGCGTGCAGTGTGATAACACAGCCGCGAATCGCCGTTGACTTCTATGGGGAAAGTCGCGGTTGGAAGTTTAAAGAAAAGGGACACTTAGAGGAGGACTTGGAGCAAACCCCTTTAGAACTAGGTCGTTTTAGAGTCTATACCCACGGGAGCACCGGAGTACTCGAGTTACCTCACCCAGGGAAGCCGGGTGCATAGGTGTCTTTCGGGGTCGGGTTTCGTCGTCGTTTACAATGGCGATCTGCTGCAAAGTGCTGCTGGCGACCAAGTCGAAAGTGTTCGGGTGGATCCAAAGGTGGATCGAAGATCTGAAGAACCTGAAAGCAGAGGGGACAGAGTCTGGGTCACTAGCCAGTGACCAGGAAGGCGATGAGCGAATGCCCACCGATGTCGGGTGCTTCAGGTAGGTTGACGGTCATCTTGACTCTTTAGCCACGAGGTCCAGGAGGCGTCGATGACAACCAGGAGCTGGAATCGAGCTGTCCCACAACGTCTGTCAAGTGCTGAGGTATCGTTGACCAGATTGAACCCAACAATCCTTGGCAACGGCAAGTCTTGTGGAAATGGAAGAAGGACAGTGGTGCAGACCAGCAAGGTCTGAGGGACTCACCCAGCAAGGGTAAGTCAGGGCATGCCCGGAGCAATCAGAGAAGCCCAAGCAGGATAAGATTGGCCTTCGGGAGGGCCTACTAGCCAACAGACTAGCGACCGCGAAGAAGCCTCAAGGGGACGCACTTGGAGCTGGCTCACGGGACACTCGTGGAGTGGAGGCCAGTGATCTTCAGTGCCGTCAGTGCAGGAGGCGGGGGCTACTTGGAGCCCAAAGCACAACTTCGTGGGAGCCCAGGAAGAGGATGCACTTGCAAATATGCTTGGTGTCCAGGGGTCATGGTTCCACATTACCCACGACAGCTACGGGCCTCAGCTTTGCTGGGGACTCAGGGCAGCCTCAGAGAAGTCCGGAAATCTACCTCTGGTGATGCAAAGACTTCGGCGTCCGGCGGGAGCTTCAGCGATGCAGACTGGACAATTGCTTCTTTGGTGCCTGCCAAGCAGGGGAGTCACTCCTTGACCCCAAGGGAGATTCTTCAGTCCTCTAATCTTGAAGTAGAGCGTCGAAGGTCCAGGATTCTGTGTCAGAGTTTCGTCCAGGTTAATCTAAAGTCCTAAGGACTGGGGTCCCATACTTATACTAAGATAGGGGGTTGGACATACTCTGGGGACCCACCTATGGGAGGGTCAGGGCAGAGGGGTGGTTACACCCCTTTCCCTTTGTCCAGTTTCGTGCCAGAGCAGGGGCTGGAAGCCCCTGAGCCGGTTTGAACTGGAGTATGCACAGGGACACCAAATGTGCCCCCAGTGCAGGACTTCAAAGCACCAGAGAGTGCTCCCGCCCAGCCCCAATACACACTATCCTTGCTGGGGAGGTGGTTACACCTCCCTGGGACAGGAAACCTATTGTCCAGGCCTCCCCTGCCGGAGTTTCGGTCAACAGCAGGAGGCCAGACTCGTGTCTGTGGCAGCGGCATCCATTTTGTGATGCCAGGGCTTGGAAAGAAGTTACCGGGCAGGCCGGTGTGTACATGTCTCTCCCTCTAGAAGGGTGGAATGCTACCCCCGCTGCCAGAACTTGCGGGGGGGTAGTATTCCAAGATGTTTGACACCAAACACGACATGTTTCCGTGCAGCCATCCCAAAGTTAGCATTTTAACGCGAGGTTATAATGCGCTTAAGAGTATATGGTCAGGCTGCACTACAAACAGCATCAGAGAAGGGTCTCCGAACGCTGCAGAGGGGCCCTGCTCATGCAGGGGCACCCTCTCACATAGGAACCACGCACTCTGCCTTCAGGATTGATAAGGCCTGCCATAGGAGTGACTTATAGGTTTATATGTGTGTATGTAGGTAGTGATATAGGTAACCTATATCACAGTAAGGGGTGCATGCACCACCTTACCCAGGCTGCAGTAGCAGACCTGTGGTGTCCTTTTGGCTGGCCTTCCAGGGGTGGCACAATACATGCTGCAGCCCCTGGTAGGCCTCTGAGGTACCTATGCCCTGGGTACATAGTATACCATATACTAGGGACTTACAAGGGCACTCCAGATTCCAATCAGAGATGTGCCTAAGGCACAGGGAAACCATTTTAGAGAGGAAGCAGCTAGGCTGGGGTTCTGATTAGCAGGGCCCCAGCCAGACTAAAGTCGAAAAACAGTGAAGCATCAGCAAAAAGTGGGGGTACCCATGTGAAGCAGATCCTACTCTCCTACACACACCGATCGGACTCAGTACAAGTCGAAGGATACGGTTACAGATAGGATTGCAAAGGAGTTGGACGCGGTGTGTCTAACACAGACGCGAACCATGTACGAGTCAGCGCGATAGTCGCACTTGGAAAGTAAGAGTTTTAGGACACTTCTAGGAAGCTACAAGCAAGTCACTTACAGGGTAAGTAGTTCTAGGGCCCACACCCACAGGAGCACCGTAGTGCTGAAGTTACCTCACCCAGGGGAGCCGGGTGCATAGGTGTTCTTTGGTGTCGGGTCGCGGCGTCGTTTTCAATGGGAGCCAGTGAAGACTTGCTGCTTGCGGCGACAGGAGAAGTGTCCGGAGGAATCCAAGCCTGGATTCAGAAGATGGAAGACCTGAAAGCAGAGGGGACAGTGTTCAAAGTCACTTGGCAGTGACTCGGGGCAAGGAAGATGGATGCCCACCGTCGTCGCAGGATTCAGGTCGTTCGCGGTTGCCTTGACTCTTCAGCCACGAGGTCCAGGAGGCGTTGACGACAACCAGGAGCTGGATTCTGTATGTCCCACGATGTCTGCAGCTTACTGCAGTGTCGGCGACTCGATCAGAGCCAATAAGCCTTGGTAACAGCAAGTCTTGAGGAAAGTGTGAAGAGGCAATGGCGCAGACCAGCAAGGTCTGTGGGACTCACCCAGCAAGGGTAAGTCAGGGCAGGCCTGGAGCAACCAGGGGAGTGCTTTGGTATCTTTAAAAAGTCTTCTGGGGACCCACAAGCCGGCTGGCAAGGGATCGCGAAGACGCCTCGGGAGGATTCACTCACAGGGGCCCACGGTCACTCGGGACGTGGTAGGCCTCTGATCTTAGGAGGAATTCCTGCTGGAGGCTGGGACCACACGTGGTCCAAAGCACAAGTTCGTGGAACGTTGTGAAGGGGTTGCACTCGACAATAGTGCACAGTACCCAGGGGTCGCGGTTCCTCATTACTCTTGGGGTCCACTGGCCTCAGCTTCACTAGGGACTCACGATGGACTTTGAGAAGTCAGGAAATTCACTTCTGGGGCTGCAGGGACTTCAGACTCCGGCGGGAGCGGCGGAGTTTGCGACCATTGTTTGTAGTTTTTGGTGCCTGCCAAGCAGGGGAGTCACTCCTTGACTCCAAGGGAGATTCTTCAGTCTTCCAAAGGTAGTGGAACGTCGAAGGTCCGGGATTCTTCTTGTAGAGCGTCGTCCAGGGAAATCTAACTTACAAGTTCAAGGGCTCCCTTTCTTATACTGTAAAGAAGGGAGGGACTAGCTCTAGGACCCCACCTATGGGAGGGTCAGGGAGTGGGTGGTTACACCCACTTCCCTTTGTCCAGTTTCACGCCAGAGCAGGGGCAGGTAGCCCCTGAGCCGGTTTGAACTGGCATATGCACAGAGGAGCCTTCTGCTCCCCAGTGCAGGACTTCAAAGCACTCTAAGAGTTCACCCACCCAGCCCCAATACACTAAACCCTGTCTGGGAGGTGGTTACACCTCCCTGTGACAGGATTCCTTTGTTGGGCTTCCTCCACTGCGAGTTTCGGTCATCAGCAGGAGGGCAGCCCGGTGTCTGTGACTGGTGGCATCCATTTTGTGATGCCAGGGCTCTTCAGGATACTACCGTGTTTCCACAGTAGGTACATGTCTATCCCTCTAGAAGGGTGGAATGCTACCCCCGCCGCCAGGACTGGCGGGGGTAGTATTCCAAGATGTTTGACACCAAACACGACATGTTTTGATGCAGCCATACCAAAGTTAGCATTCTACCGCGAGGATATAATGCACTTTAAAAGTATATGGTTTAACCGCATCCACAAACAGCACCAGAGAATGGACTCTGAGAGCTGCAGAGGGGCCCTGCTCAGGCAGAGGCACCCCTCACATAGAAGCCAAGCACCCTGCCCTCAGGATTGATAGGGCCTGCCTTAGGGGTGACTGATAGGTTTATATGTGTGTGTTGGAGAGATATAGGGAACCTATACCTCAGTGAGGAGTGCTAGCACCACCTCACCCAGGCTGCAGTAGCAGGCCTGTAGTGTCAGAGTTAGTCTGCTTCCCAGGGGTGGCATAATACATGCTTCAGCCCCTGGTAGGCCTGTGAAGTACCTATGCCCTTTGCACCTAAGGTACCATATACTAGGGACTCATAAGGCACCACAGTATCCAATCACTAGTGCACCTAGAGTGCACTCCAAATCGTTTAGAGAGAACAGAGAGTCTGGGGCCCTGATTGGCAGGGATCCAGCCTGACTATAGCCAGAAACCAGTGTAACATCAGAAAGAAAAGTGGGGGCAACATAAGAGGCAGATCCTACTCTCCTACACAGCTTGTTTCCCAATTTGCCCTGATGTGAGAAGTAGGCCTGATTTATGCTGTTCACTAATTAAAGAGGACACCTTGCACCAGTACAATTCGACTCTTATGGTAGATAGGTTTAAGACAACCTTTATAGAAAGCTATCCAAGTGGTAGCTGTGGAGAGCAGCCTTCAGGCTAAGTCTTGAAGGAATGTAAAGCAGCTTGTTTTACCACACAATCTCTTGAATCACCAAATGAAAAGACACCACACAGGTATATATATCAAATATATATGTATTTATTACTAAACAACTCTCTACTAATCTCTGGTGAGATTAGAAGTCAGGAACATATGCATAAATCAACGTTTCACAATAAATTAAGCACAAATATGGCTGGGGCCCTACGGGCGTACCAGACCATATACTAAGAAAGAGACTTAGAAACAACGACTTGCAAAGGGACAAGGCCTAGGGCCTTCAGAAGTGCTGGGCCCTCACGAAACCACCCAAGGCAGGTAAGTAAAGGACCCACGGGGGACGCGTGCAGTGTGGATACACAGGTGCGGATCGCCGTTGACTTCAATGGGGCAAGTCGCGGTTGGAAATTAAGAGTTTTAGCATACTTCGGGAGAACCTACAAGCAAGTCACTTACAGGGTAAGTAGTTCTAGGGCCAACACCCACAGGAGCACCGTAGTGCTGGAGTTACCTCACCCAAGGAAGCCGGGTGCATAGGTGTCCTTTGGTGTCGGGTCGCGGCGTCGTTTTCAATGGAGAACAAAGAAGACTTGCTGCTTGTGATGTCCGAGGAAGTGTCCGGTGGAATCCAAGCCTGGATTCAGAAGATGGAGGACCTGAAAGCAGAGGGGACAGTATTCAAAGTCACTTGGCAGTGACTCGGGGCAAGGAAGATCGATGACAACCGTCGTTGCAGGATTCAGGTCGTTCACGGGTGGCTTGACTCTTCATCCACGAGGTCCAGGAGGCATTGACGACAACCAGGAGCTGGATTCGGTGTGTCCCACAATGTTTGCAGCTTACTGCAGTGTCGGCAACTCGATCGGATCCAACAAGCCTTGGTAACAGCAAGTCCTGTGGAAAAAGTGAAAAGGCAATGGTGCAGAACAGCAAGGTCTGAGGGACTCACCCAGCAAGGGTAAGTCAGGGCAGACCTGGAGCAACCAGAGGAGCTCTTTGGTTTCTTAGGAAAGCCTTCAGGGGACCCACAAGCCGGCTGGCAAGGGATCGCAAAGACACCTTGGGAGGATTCCTTCAACAGGGGCCCACGGTCACTCGAGATGGGGTAGGCCTCTGATCTTCAGAGGGGTTCCTGCTGGAGGCTGGGACCACACATGGTTCAAAGCACAGGTTCTTAGAACGTTGTGAAGGGGTTGCACTTGACAATAGTGCACCATACCCAGGGGTCATGGTTTCTCGTTACTCGTGGGATCCACTGGCCTCAGCTTCACTAGGGACTCACGATGGCTTTTGAGAAGTCAGGAAATCCATGTCTGGGGCTGCAGGGACTTCGGACTCCGGCGGGAGCGGCATAGTTTGCGACCATCGTTGTAGTTTTTGGTGCCTGCCAAGCAGGGGTGTCACTCCTTGACTCCAAGGGAGATTCTTCAGTCTTCCAAAGGTAGTGGAACGTTGAAGGTCCAGGATTCATCTTCAGAGCGTCGTCCTGGGATATCTAACTTCGAAGTTCAAGGGTTCCCTATCTTATACTGTAAAGATGGGAGGGACTAGCTCTATGACCCCACCTATGGGAGGGTCAGGGGAGTGGGTGGCTACACCCACTTCCCTTTGTCCAGTTTCGCGCCAGAGCAGGGGCAGGTAGCCCCTGAGCCGGTTTGAACTGGCATATGCACAGAGGAGCCTACTGCTCCCCAGTGCAGGACTTCAAAGCACTCTAAGAGTGCACCCACCCAGCCCCAATACACTAAACCCTGTCTGGGAGGTGGTTACACCTCCCTGTGACAGGATGCCTATTGTTGGGCTTCCTCCACTGCGAGTTTCGGTCATCAGCAGGAGGGCAGCCCAGTGTCTGTGACTGGTGGCATCCATTTTGTGATGCCAGGGCTCTGCAGGATTCTACCACGTTTCCAAAGAAGGTACATGTCTATCCCTCTAGAAGGGTGGAATGCTACCCCCGCCGCCAGGACTGGCGGGGGGGTAGTATTCCAAGATGTTTGACACCAAACACGACATGTTTTGATGCAGCCATTCCAAAGTTAGCATTTTACCGCGAGGATATAATGCACTTAAGAGTATATGGTTTAACCGCATCCACAAACAGCACCAGAGAATGGACTCTGAGAGCTGCAGAGGGGCCCTACTCAGGCAGAGGCACCCCCTCACATAGAAGCCAAGCACCCTGCCCTCAGGATCGATAGGGCCTGCCTTAGGGGTGACTGATAGGTTTAAATGTGTGTGCAGGAGAGATATAGGGAACCTATATCTCAGTGAGGAGTGCTAGCACCACCTCAACCAGGCTGCAGTAGCAGGCCTGTGGTGTCAGATTTAGTCTGCTTCCCAGGGGTGGCATAATACATGCTGCAGCCCCTGGTAGGCCTGTGAAGTACCTATGCCCTTGGTACCTAAGGTACCATATACCAGGGACTCATAAGGTACCACAATATCCAATCACTAGTGCACCTAGAGTGCACTCCAAGTCATTTAGAGAGAACAGAGAGGCTGGGGCCCTGATTGGCAGGGACCCAGCCAGACTATAGCCAGAAACCAGTGTAAACATCAGAAAAAAAGTGGGGGCAACATAAGAGGCAGATCCTACTCTCCTACACCTGCCTAAACCCTAGGAGCTTTGCTCCCACAACCTTGTGGTCTGCTCGCCAGCAGCCACCAACCGGAGGCCCCCCATCCCCCATAGGATAACATTGGGCCTCAACACTCTGCACCCGGCCGCCCCATTGCTGCTGAGGGTGCAACAACAGTGCATCACTGACCCTGGGAGACCCCTGAGTCTAAGCCCAGAACCTTAACTCTGCCAGTCGAGTACTTACCTGAAAACCGATAACCTACATTTTCTCCATAGGGTAACATTGACTGGTTTACACTGAAATTTCTTCTGTGTCGAGTTTTGAAACTTTAAAATAATCACTAAAAACCTGTTATCAGGAGAGATCCCAGTGCTGGATCTTGGTGCCCAGCACTGACCCTGAAAAGTAATCATAACTGTACTTACCGGTAACTTGAATTTCCTTCCGTAGGATAACATTGCCTGGTTTTTGCTGAAAAAGTTTCAAAGTGTCGATTTTGCAAACTTACAAATATTCGTTAAAAATCGCCTGTATAACAAAAACACATTCTTTCATCTATTTACAGGAGATGCACCAGTGCTAGATCCAGGATCCAACACTGAGTTAGAAAAAGTAACAATAACCACACTTACCTGCTAAGTGAATTTCCTCCCATAGGATGACATTGGTGATTCTATGTGAAAAAGTTTCTAAGTGTCAACTTTTAAAATACAATAATATTCCTTAAAAATCACAACTGTAACCAAAACGTTTTTACTCAACTGTTTACAGGAGATGTCCCAGGACTGAATCTAGGATACAGTCCTGTGGTAGAAAAGTAATCCAAAAAGTAATCTATTGCATTTAACTAGAAATTCCCATTGAGCTCAATGTATTATTGTGTTTGAAATTGTGTTGCCTATTGCAACAACTGTAACTATTGGATTCAAAAGTCTATTGCCTATTTGAAAAGTATTTAACTAAAGTAACTCATTCTGAGAAAGTATATTTTGATACCTATTGTTGGTTCTAAAATAAAACAACTATATATTTTGATACAAAACCATTGGCCTAGAGTTCAGTTCTTGAGTGTGTGAGACCATTTGCTGACTGAGTGTGTACGACAAATGCTTTACACTGTCCTCTGATACTGCCTTACTGCTCGACCAAGCTACCACTTTAGAGAGCAAGGTTATATCTAACTTTAGCCTCTGCCAAACCTCTGGGGACTGTGGACTCTGTGCACACTGAACCTTACTTTGGTTCAGTATATACAGAGCCACTTTCTTACAAGAGGTACAGAAACTGACAAGAGAGGTGCAGAAAGAGGGAACAAGGGTACAGAAAAGAGGCAAGAGAGGTGCAGAAAGAGGCAAGAGGGGTGCAGAAAAAAGCAAGATAGGTGCAGAAAGAAGCAAGAGAGGTACAGAAAGAAGCAACAGAGGTCCAGAAAGAGGGAAGAGGTGTGCCGAAAGAGGCAAGAGAAGAGCAGAATAAAAGCAACAGAGGTACAGAAAGAGGCAACAGAAGTGCAGAAAATAGAAACAGAGGTGCAGGAAGAGGTGACAGAGGTGCAGAAAGAGGCAAGAGAGGTGCAGAAAGAAGCAAGATGGGTGCAGAAAAAAGCTAGAGAGGTGCAGAAAGAAGCCAGAGAAGTGCAGAAAGAAGCAATAGAGGTACAGAAAGAGGGAAGAGGTGTGCAGAAAGAGCCAGGAGAAGTGCTGATAGAAGCAACAGAGGTGGGGAAAGAGGCAAGAGAAGTGCAGAAAAAAGCAAAAGAGGTATAGAAAGAGGCAACAGAAATACAGAAACAGGAAACAGAGGTGCAGAAAGAGGCAAGAGAGGTGCAGAAAGAGGCAAGAGAGGAGCAGAGAGAAGCAATAGGAGTGCAGAGAAAAGCAACAGAGGTGCAGAAAGAGGCAAGAGAAGTTTAGAAAGAGGCAAGTGAGGTGCAGAAATAGAGAAGAGGGATGCAGAAAAAGGCAAGAGGGGTATAGAAAGAAGCAAGAGAGGTAAAGAAAGAAGCAAGAGCAGTGCAGAAAGAAGCAACTGAGGTACAGAAAGAGGCAAGATGGGTGCAGATAGATGTAGGAGAAGTACATAAATAAGCAACAGAGGTGCAGAAGGAGGCAAGAGAACTGCAGAAAGAGGCAAGAAAGTTTCAGAAACAGGCAAACAAGGTACAGAAAGATGGAACAGGGGTGCAGACAGAGGAAAGAGAGGTGCAAGAAAAGGGAAGAGAGGTTCAGAAAGAAGCAAAAGAAGTGCAGAAAGAACCTACAGAGGTGCAGAAAGAGGCAAGAGGGGTGCAGAATTAGTCAAGAGAAGTGCAGAAAGAAGCAACAGAGATGTAGAAAGAGGCAAGTGAGCTGCAGAAACAGGCAAGTGAGGTGCAGAAAGAGGAAACAAGGGTACAGAAAGAAGCAAGAGAGGTACTGAAAGAGACAAGAGAGCTGCACAAAGAGACAAGAGGGTACAGAAAGAGGGAAAACTAGTGAAGAAAGAGAACACAGGGGTGCAGAGTGAAGCAACAGAAATGTAGAAAGAGGCAAGAGAAGTGCAGAAAGAAGCAACAGAAATGCAGAAAGAGGCAAGAGAACTGCAGAAAGAAGCAACAGAGGTGCACAAAGAGGCAGAAGATATGCAGAAAGACACAAGAAAAGTACAGAAAAAGTCAAGAGAGGTGCAGGAAGAGGGAATAGGGGTGCAGAAAGAAGGAACAGAGGTACAAAAAGAGGCAACAGAGGTGCAGAAAGAGGCAAGAGAGGTGCAGAAACAGGCAAGAGAAGTGCAGAAAGAGGCAAGAGAAGTGCTGAAAGAAGCAACAGAGGTGCAGAAAGAAGCAAGAGAAGATACGAAAGAGACAAGAGAGTTGCAGAAAGAAACAAGAGTGGTCAAGAAAGAGGCAATGAGGTGCATAAACTGGCAAGAGAACATCAGAAAGAGGCAAGAGAGTTGCAGAAACAGGCAAGAGATGTACAGAAAGAGGGAACAGGGGTACATAAATGTACAAGAAAAGTGCTGAAAGAAGTAACGGAGGTGCAGAAAGAGGCAAGAGAAGTTTAGAAAGAAGCAACAGAGGTGCAAAAAGAGGCAGCAGAAGTGCAGAAAGAGGCAAGAGAAGTACAGAAAGAGAGAAGAGAGGTGCACAAAGAGACAAGAGAGGTACAGAAAGAGGGAAAACTAGTGAAGAAAGAGACAGCAGGGGTGCAGAACGAAGCAACAGAAATGTAGAAAGAGGTAAGAGAACTGCAGAAAGAAGCAACAGAGGTGCACAAAGAGGCAGAAGATGTGTAGAAAGATGCAAGAGAAGTACAGAAACAGGCAGGAGAGGTGCAGGAAGAGGGAACAGGGGTGCAGAAAGAAGCAACAGAGGTACAAAAAGAGGCAACAGAGGTGCAGAAAGAGGCAAGAGAGGTGCAGAAACAGGCAAGAGAAGTGCAGAAAGAGGCAAGAGAAGTGCTGAAAGAAGCAACAGAGGTGCATAAAGAAGCAAGAGAAGTTACGAAAGAGACAAGAGAGTTGCAGAAACAGGCAAGAGATGTACAGAAAGAGGGAACGGGGTAGAGAAATAGGCAAGAAAAGTGCTGAAAGAAGTAACGGAGGTGCAGAAAGAGGCAAGAGAAGTGTAGAAAGAAGCAACAGAGGCGCAAAAAGAGGCAACAGAAGTGCAGAAAGAGGCAAGAGAAGTACAGAAAGAGAGAAGAGACAAAAGAGGTGCGGAAAGAGGGAAGACGAATGCAGAAATAAACAACAGGGGTGCAGAAAAAAGCAAGAGAGGTGCAGAAAGAAGCAAGAGAAAAATTAGAAAGAGGAAAGAGAAGTGCAGAAAGAAGCCACAGAGGTGCAGAAAGAGGCAAGAGAAGTGCAGGAAGTTGCAAAAGAGGCACAGAAACAGATAAGATAGGTGCAGAAAGAGGGAACAGGGGTGCAGAAAGAGGCAAGAGAGTTGCAAAAAGAGGCAAGAGGTGTGCAGAAAGAGGCAAGAGGGGTGCAGAAAAAGGCAGAAGGGGTACAGAAAGAGGCAACAGAGGTGCAGAAACACTCAAGAGAAGTGCAGGGAGATGCAAAAGAAGTGGTGAAAGAAGCAACAGAGGTGCAGAAAGAAGCAAGAGAAGTGATGAAAGAGACAAGAGAGTTGCAGAAAGAAACAATAGAGGTGCAGATGAAAACAGGAGGAGTGTAGAAAAAGGCAACTGATGTGCAGAAAGAGGCAAGGGAGGTGCAGAAAGAGAGAAGGGAGGTGCACAAAGAGACCAGAGAGGTGCGGAAAGAGGGAAGATGAGTGCAGAAAGAAACAACAGGGGTGCAGAAAAAAGCAAGAGAGGTGCAGAAAGAAGCAAGAGAAGTGATGAAAGAGGCAAGTGATGTGCAGAAAGAGGCAAGAGAGGTAGAGAAAGAGGCAGATTATGTCCATAACCACATAGGAGGGGTACAGAAAGAGGCAAGAGAAGTGCTGAAAGAAGCAAGAGAGGTAAAGAAAGGAGCAAGAGCAGTGCTTAAAGAAGCAACTGAGGTGCAGAAAGAGGCAAGCGGTGTGCAGAAAGAGGCAAGAGAAGTGCTGAAAGAAGCAACAGAGGTGCAGAAAGAGTCAAGAGAAGTGCAGAAAAAAGCAACAGAGGTGTAGAAAGAGGCATGAGAAATTCAGAAAGAGGCAAGAGAAGTGCAGAAAAATGAAACAGAGGTGCAGAAAAAGGCAAGAGAAGTGCAGAAAGAGGCAAGAGAGGTGCGGGAATAGGGAAGAGGGATTTAAAAAAAGGCAGGAGGGATGCAGAAAGAGGCAAGAGTGGTGCAGAAAGAAGCAAGAGAGGTAAAGAAAGAAGCAAGAGCAGTGCTTAAAGAAGCAACTGAGGTGCAGAAAGAGGCAAGAGGGGTGCAGAAGAAAGCAAGAGAAGTGCAGAAAGAGGCAAGTGAGATGCAGAATGAGGCAAGAGAGGTGCAGGAAGAGGCAAATGTGATGCAGAAACACACAGGAGGGGTGCAGAAAGAGGTAAGAGAAGTGCAGAAAGAAGCAACAAACGTGCAGAAGGAGGCAAGAGAACTGCAGAAAGAGGCAAGAGAGTTGCAGAAACAGGTAAGAGAGGTGCAGAAAGATGAAACAGGGGTGCATAAAGAGGCAAGAGAGGTAGAGAAACAGGTAAGAGAGGTGCAGAAAGAGGGGACAGGAGTACAGAAAGAGGCAAGAGAGGTGCAGAAAGAAGCAAGTGAAGTGCAGAAAAAAGCAACAGAGGTGCAGGAAGAGACAAGAGAAGTGCAGAAAGAGGCAAGAGAGGTGCAGAAATAGGGAAGAGGGATGCAGAAAAAGGCAAGAGGGGTGCAGAAAGAGGCAAGAGTGGTGCAGATAGAAGCAAGAGAGGTAAAGAAAGAAGCAAGAGCAGTGCAGAAATAAGCAACAGAGTTGCAGAAAGAGGCAAGTGGGGTGCACAAAGAGGCAAGAGGGGTGCAGAAGAGGCAACAGAGGTGCAGAAAGAGGCAAGAGATGTTCAGAAACAGGCAAGAGAAGTGCAGGAGGAGGAAAGAGAAGTGCTGAAAGAAGCAACAGAAGTGCAGAAAGAAGCAAGAGAAATGATGAAAGAGGCAAGTGTGTAGAAATAGACCTCACCAAGGCCTACGGGTGCTAGGGGTTCGCCCTTCTTTGCGCTCTAGTCCTCAGACCAATAAGTAGAGATTGGCACAGAAGCTGGAATATCAAAACAACAGTTTATTAAACCTCATGAGTGGAACTACATCTATACAAAACCTCAGGCAGTGTATGAGGTAGCACAAGGAATACAGAAACTGTGGGTCTTTTATACCCACTCAAGAGCTCAAAAGGAGGCGGTACAAGCACACACAAGAATAGCTATTCACATGTATAGACATACAGAAAATGCTCAGTCAACAAAGTAGGAGGAGAATGAAGTTGCTGACATCAGTTAGAGCAGCCTGACATTTACAGACTAAGACAGGTGCATGAGCAGCTACAGACTCTTCTGAGCATGTGCAGTGTTACAGGAGCTAACTTTAGATAGTTATTATAGTGAAGCACAAGGGTAGGCAACAGCGAAGATGGAAGGAGCACATGGCGAGCACATGGTCAACTAAAATGGCTGCCAAAAACAAAATGGCTTCAGCTCATGCTAACAGCGATCTCTGCCAAACTTCCACAAGTGAGGTGCAGATAGAGGCAAGAGAGGTGCAGAAAGAGGCAGATTATGTGCAGAAACACACAGGAGGGGTGCAGAAAGAGGCAAGAGAAGTGCCGAAAGAAGCAACAGATGTGCAGAAGGAGACAAGAGAACTGCAGAAAGTGGCAAGAGAGTTGCAGAAACAGCTAAGAGAGGCACAGAAACAGGCAAAAGGACAGCATAAAGAGGCAAAAGAGGTACAGAAAGAGGCAAGAGAGATGCAGAAAGAGGGAACAGAGGTACAGAAAAGGGGCAAGAGAGGTGCAGAAAGAGGCAAAAGTGGTGCGGAAGGAAGCAAGATAGGTGCAGAAAGAAGCAAGAAAAGCGCTGAAAGAAGCAACAGAGGTGCAGAAAGAGGCAAGAGAAGTGCAGAATATAGCAACAGAAGTACAGAGAGAGGCATTAGAAGTGCAGAAAAAAGAAACAGAGGTGCAGAAAGAGGCAAGAGAGGTGCAGAAAGGGGCAAGAGAGGTACAGAAAGAAGCAAGACAGGTGCAGAAAGATGCTAGAGAGGTGCAGAAAGAAGCCAGAGAAGAGCAGAAAGAAGCAACAGAGATACATAAAGAGGCAAGAGAAATGCTGAAAGAAGGAACAGTGGTACAGAAAGAGGCAAGAGAAGTGAAGAAAAAAACAACAGAGGTGCAAAAAGAGGCATCAGAAGTGCTGAAATAGGCAAGAGAGACACACAAAGAGACAAAAGATGTGTACAAAGAGAATAGAAGTCCAGGAAGAGGGAAGACAAGTGCAGAAAGAGGCAACAAGGTGCAGAAAGAAGTAATAGAGGTACAGAAGCAGGCAAGAGAGGTACAGAAAGAGGGAACAGGGGTACAGAAATAGGCAAGAGAAGTGCTGAAAGAAGTAACGGAGGTGCAGAAAGAGGTAAAAAAGTGCAGAAAGAAGTAACAGATATGCAGAAAAAGGCAAGAGAAGTGCAAAAAGAAACAGAAATGCAGAAAGAGGCAAGAAAAGTGCAGAAAGAAGCAACAGAGGTGCAGAAAGAGGAAACAGAAGTGCAGAAAGAGGCAAGAGAGGTACAGAAAGAAGCAACAGAAATGCAGAAGGAGGCAAGCGAAGTGCAGAAAGATGCAAAAGAGGTGCAGAAATAGGTAAGATGTTTGCAGAAAGAGGGAACAGGGGTGCAGAAAGAGGCAAGAGAGGTGCAAAAAGAGGCAAGAGGGGTACAGAAAGAGGCAAGTGGGGTGCAGAAAGAGACAAGAGGCATGCAGAAAGAGGCAACAGAGGTGCAGAAATAGGCAAGAGAGGTTCAGATACAGGCAAGAGATGTGGAGGAAGAGGAAAGAGAAGTGCTGAAAAAGGCAAGTGAGATGCAGAAACTTCAAGAGAAGTGATGAAAGAGGCAAGTGATGTGCAGCAAGAGGCAAAAGAGGTGGAGAAAGAGGCAGATTATGTGCAGAACCACACATGAGGGGTACAGAAAGAGGCAAGAGAAGTGTATAAAGAAGCAACAGACGTGCAGAAGGAGGCAAGAGAACTGCAGAAAGTGGCAAGAGAGTTGCAAAAACAGCTAAGAGAGTTACAGAAAGAGGGAACAGGGGTGCATAAAGAGGCAAAAAAGGTACAGAAACAGGCAATAGAGGTGCAGAAAGAAGCAATAAAGGTGCAGAAAGAGGGAACAGGGATACAGAAATAGGCAAGAAAAGTGCTGAAAGAAGTAACGGAGGTGCAGAAAGAGGCAAGAGAAGTGTAGAAAGAAGCAAGAGGAGTGCAGAAAAAGGCAATAGGGGTACAGAAAAAGGCAAGAAGGGTGCAGTAAGAGGCAACAGAGGTGAAGAAAGAGGCAAGTGAGGTGCAGAAACACTCAGGAGAAGTGCAGGAAGATGCTAAAGAAGTGGTGAAAGAGACAAGACAGTTGCAGAAAGAAACAATAGAGGTGCAGAAGAAAGCAGGAGGAGTGTGGAAAGAGGCAAGTGATGTGCAGAAAGAGGCAAGAGAGGTGCAGAAAGAGGCAAATGAAGTGCAGAAACACGCAGGAGGGGTGCAGAAAGAGGTAAGAGAATTGCAGAAAGAAGCAACAGATGTGCCGAAGGAGGCAAGAGAACTGCAGAAAGAGGCTAGAGAGTTGCATAAACAGGTAAGAGAGGAGCAGAAAGAGGGAACAGGGGTGCATAAAGAGGCAAGAGAGGTATAGAAACAGGCAAGAGAGATGCAGAAAGAGGGGACAGGGGTACAGAAAGAGGCAAGAGAGGTGCAGAAAGAGGGAAGAGGGGTGCAGAAGGAGATAAGAGGGGTTCAGAAGGAGGCAAGAGTGGTGCAGAAAGAGGCAAGAGGGTGCAGAAGCAGGCAAGAGAAGTACAGAATGGGGGAACAGTGGTACAGGAACAGGCAAGAGAGGTGCAGAAACAGGCTAGAGAGGTGCAAAAAGAGGGAACAGGGGTACATAAATAGGCAAGAGAAGTGCTGAAAGAAGTAACAGAGGTACAGAAAGAGGTAAGAAAAGTACAAAAAGAAGTAACAGATATGCAGAAAAAGGCAAGAGAAGTGCAAAAAAAGCTACAGAAATGCAGAAAGAGGCAAGAGAAGTGAACAAAGAAGCAATAGAGGTGCAGAAAGAGGCACCAGAAGTGCAGAAAGAGGCAAGAGAGGTACAGGAAAGGACAAGAGAGGTCCACAAAGAGACAAGAGAGCTGCGGAAAGAGGAAAGACGAGTGCAAATAGAGACACAGGGGTACAGAAAGAAGCAAGAGAGGTGCAGAAGGAGGCAAGAGAACTGCAGAAAGAGGCAAGAACGTTGCAGGAACAGGTAAGAGAGGTGCAGAAAGAGGGAACAGGAATGCAAAAACAGGCAAGTGAGGAGCAGAAAGAGGCAATATAGGTGCCGGAAGAGGGGTGCAGAAGGAGATAAGAGAAATGCAGAAAAAGGCACGAGGGATGCACAAAGAGGCAAGAGGGGTGCAGAAAAAAGCAGGAGAGGTGCTGAAAGAAGCAAGAGAGGTTCAGAAAGAAACCAGAGAAGTGCAGAAAGAAGCAACAGAGATATATAAAGAGGCAAGAGAAATGCTGAAAGAAGGAACAGTGGTACAGAAAGAGGCAAGAGAAGTGAAGAAAAAAACAACAGAGGTGCAAAAAGAGGCAACAGAAGTGCTGAAATAGGCAAGAGAGGCACACAAAGAAACTAAAGATGTGTACAAAGAGAATAGAAGTCCAGGAAGAGGGAAGACAAGTGCAGAAAGAGGCAACAAGGTGCAGAAAGAAGTAATAGAGGTACAGAAGCAGGCAAGAGAGGTACAGAAAGAGGGAACAGGGGTACAGAAATAGGCAAGAGAAGTGCTGAAAGAAGTAACGGAGGTGCAGAAAGAGGTAAAAAAGTGCAGAAAGAAGTAACAGATATGCAGAAAAAGGCAAGAGAAGTGCAAAAAAAGAAACAGAAATGCAGAAAGAGGCAAGAAAAGTGCAGAAAGAAGCAACAGAGGTGCAGAAAGAGGAAACAGAAGTGCAGAAAGAGGCAAGAGAGGTACAGAAAGAAGCAACAGAAATGCAGAAGGAGGTAAGTGAAGTGCAGAAAGATGCAAAAGAGGTGCAGAAGCAGGTAAGATGTTTGCAGAAAGAGGGAACAGGGGTACAGAAAGAGGCAAGAGAGGTGCAAAAAGAGGCAAGAGGGGTACAGAAAGAGGCAAGTGGGGTGCAGAAAGAGGCAAGAGGTGTGCAGAAAGAGGCAACAGAGGTGCAGAAAGAGGCAAGAGAGGTTCAGATACAGGCAAGAGACGTGGAGGAAGAGGAAAGAGAAGTGCTGAAAAAGGCAAGTGAGATGCAGAAACTGGCAAGAGAAGTGATGAAAGAGGCAAGTGATGTGCAGCAAGAGGCAAAAGAGGTGGAGAAAGAGGCAGATTATGTGCAGAACCACACATGAGGGGTACAGAAAGAGGCAAGAGAAGTGCAGAAAGAAGCAACAGACGTGCAGAAGGAGGCAAGAGAACTGCAGAAAGTGGAAAAGAGTTGCAAAAACAGCTAAGAGAGTTGCAGAAAGAGGGAACAGGGGTGCATAAAGAGGCAAAAAAGGTACAGAAACAGGCAATAGAGGTGCAGAAAGAAGCAATAAAGGTGCAGAAAGAGGGAACAGGGATACAGAAATAGGCAAGAATAGTGCTGAAAGAAGTAACAGAGGTGCAGAAAGAGGCAAGAGAAGTGTAGAAAGAAGCAAGAGGAGTGCAGAAAGAGGCAAGAGGGGTACAGAAAAAGGCAAGAGGGGTGCAGTAAGAGGCAACAGAGGTGCAGAAAGAGGCAAGTGAGGTGCAGAAACACTCAGGAGAAGTGCAGGAAGATGCAAAAGAAGTGGTGAAAGAAGCAAAGGAGGTGCAGAAAGAAGCAAGAGAAGTGATGAAAGAGACAAGAGAGTTGCAGAAAGAAACAATAGAGGTGCAGAAGAAAGCCGGAGGAGTGTGGAAAGAGGGAAGTGATGTGCAGAAAGAGGCAATAGAGGTGCAGAAAGAGGCAAATGAGGTGCAGAAACACGCAGGAGGGATGCAGAAAGAGGTAAGAGAATTGCAGAAAGAAGCAACAGATTTGCCGAAGGAGGCAAGAGAACTGCAGAAAGAGGCTAGAGAGTTGCATAAACAGGTAAGAGAGGTACAGAAAGAGGGAACAGGGGTGCATAAAGAGGCACGAGAGGTATAGAAACAGGCAAGAGAGGTGCAGAAAGAGGGGACAGGGGTACAGAAAGAGGCAAGAGAGGTGCAGAAAGAGGGAAGAGGGGTGCAGAAGGAGATAAGAGGGGTTCATAAAGAGGCAAGAGTGGTGCAGAAAGAGGCAAGAGGGTGCAGAAAAAAGCAAGAGAGGCACAGAAAGAAGCAAGAGAGGTGCAGAAAGAAGCCAGAAGAGTGCAGAAAGAAGCAACAGAGGTGCAGAAAGAGGTAAGAGAGGTACAGAAAGAAGCAAAAGAGGTGCAGAAATAGGGAAGAGGGGTGCAGAAAAATGCAAGAGGGGTGGTGAAAGAGGCAAGAGGGTTGCAGAAAGAAGCAACAGAGGTACAGAAAGAGGCAAGTGAGGAGCAGAAAGAGGCAGGAGAAGTACAGAAATAAGCAACAGAGATGCAGAAGGAGGCAAGAGAACTGCAGAAAGAGGCAAGAATGTTTCAGAAACAGGCAAACAAGGTATAGAAAGATGGAACAGGGATGTAGACAGAGGCAAGAGAGGTGCAGAAAGAGGGAAGTGGGGTGCAGAAAGAGGCAACAAGGATGCAGAAATTTGCCAGAGAGGTGCAGAAAGAAGCAAGAGAAGTGCAGGGCTTACCTACTGAGGTGCAGAAAGAGGCAACAGAAGTGCAGAAAGAGGCAAGAGAGGTGCACAAAGAAACAAGAGATGTGCACAACGAGACAATAGAGGTGCAGGAAGAGGGAAGAAAGTGCAGAAAGAGGTAACAGGGTACAGAAAGAAGCAAGAGAGGTGCAGAAAGATGCAAGAGTGGTACAGAAAGAGGCAAGTGAGGTGCAGAAACAGGCAAGAGAACAGCAGAAAGCAGCAAGAGAGGTGCAGAAAGAGGCAAGAGAGGTGAAGAAAGAGGGAAGAGGGGAGCATAAAGAAGCAAAAGAAGTGCTGAAAGAAGTAACCGAGGTGCAGAAGGAGGCATGAGAAGTGCAGAAAAAAGGAAAAGATATGCAGAAAAAGGCAAGAGAAGTGCAACAAAAGCAACAGAAATGCAGAAAGAGGCAAGAGAAGTGAACAAAGAAGCAACAGAGGTACAGAAAGAGGCACCAGAAGTGCAGAAAGAGGCAAGAGAGTTACAGAAAGGGACTGGAGAGGTGCACAAAGAGACAAGAGAGGTGCGGAAAGAGGAAAGACGAGTGCAAAAAGAGACAACAGGGGTGCAGAAAGAAGCAAGAGAGGTGCAGAAGGAGGCAAGATGTGAGAAGTTGGCCTGGTATATGCTGTTCACTAATTAAAGTGGACACCTTGCACCAGGGCAAATCGACTCTTATGGTAGATAGGTTTAAGACAACCTTTTAAAGAAAGCTATCCTAGTGGTAGCTGTGGAGAGCAGCCTTCAGGCTAAGTCTTGAAGGAATGTAAAGCAGCTTGTTTTACCATATAATCTCTTGAATCACCAAATGAAAAGACACCACACAGGTATATATATCAAATATATATGTATTTATTTCTAAATAACTCTCTACTAATCTCTTTATGAGATTAGAAGACAAACATATGCACAAATCAACGTTTCACAATAAGTTAAGCACAAAATATGGCTGGGGCCCTAGGGCGTACCAGACCATATACTAAAAAGGGACTTAGTAACAACGACTTGCAGGGAGACAAGGCCTAGGGCCTTCAGAAGTGCTGGGGCCTCACGAAACCACCCAAGGCAGGTAAGTAAAGGACCCACGGGGGACGCGTGCAGTGTGGATACACAGGCGCGGATCGCCGTTGACTTCAATGGGGCAAGTCGCGGTTGGAAATTAAGAGTTCTAGGATACTTCGGGAGAACCTACAAGCAAGTCACTTACAGGGTAAGTAGTTCTAGGGCCCACACCCACAGGAGCACCGTAGTGCTGGAATTACCTCACCCAGTGAAGCCGGGTGCATAGGTGTCCTTTGGTGTCGGGTCGCGGCGTCGTTTTCAATGGCGAACAAAGAAGACTTGCTGCTTGCGGGAGCTGAAGAAGTGTCCGGTGGAATCCAAGCCTGGATTCTGAAGAAGGATGACCTGAAAGCAGAGGGGACAGTGTTCAAAGTCACTTGGTAGTGACTCGGGGAAAGGAAGATGGATGCCCACCGTCGTCGGTTGATTCAGGTTGGTTGTGGGTGCCTTGACTCTTCAGCCACGAGGTCCAGGAGGCATCGACGACAACCAGGAGCTGGATTCTGTGTGTCCCACAAAGTCTGCAGCTTACTGCGGTGTCGGCAACTCGATTGGAGCCAACAAGCCTTGGCAACAGCAAGTCTCGGGGAGATGAAGAAAAGTCGATGGCACAGACCAGCAAGGTCTGAGGGACTCACCCAGCGAGGGTAAGTCAGGGCAGGCCTGGAGCAACCAGGGGAGCCCTTTGGTTTCTTTAAGAAGTCTTCTGGGGACCCACGAGCCGGCTGGCAAGGGATCGCGAAGACACCTCGGGCAGAATCACTCAACAGGGGTCCACGGTCACTTGGGACGGTGTAGGCCTCCGATCTTCGGAGGGATTCCTGCTGGAGGTTGGGACCACACGTGGTCCAAAGCACAAGTTTGTAGAACGTTGTGAAGGGGTTGCACTCGACAATAGTGCACGGTACACAGGGGTCGCGGTTCCTCATCTCTCGTGGGGTCCACTTGCCTCAGCTTCGCTGGGGACTCACGATGGCCTTGGAGAAGTCAGGAAATCCACTTCTTGGGCTGCAGGGACTTCGGACTCCGGCGGGAGCGGCGTAGTTTGCGACCGTCGTTGTCGTTTTTGGTGCCTGCCAAGCAGGGGAGTCACTCCTTGACTCCAAGGGAGATTCTTCTGTCTTCCAAAGGTAGTGGAACGTCGAAGGGCCAGGATTCTTCTGTAGAGTGTCGTCCAGGGGTTATCTAACTAGCAAGTTCAAGGGTTCCCCTTCTTATACTGAAAAGAGGGGATGGACTAGCTCTATGACCCCACCTATGGGAGGGTCAAGGGAGGGTGGCTACACCCACTTCCCTTTGTCCAGTTTCGCGCCAGAGCAGGGGCAGGTAGCCCCTGAGCCGGTTTGAACTGGCATATGCACAGAGGAGCCTTCTGCTCCCCAGTGCAGGACTTCAAAGCACTCTAAGAGTGCACCCACCCAGCCCCAATACACTAAACCCTGTCTGGGAGGTGGTTACACCTCCCTGTGACAGGATGCCTATTGTTGGGCTTCCTCCACTGCGAGTTTCGGTCATCAGCAGGAGGGCAGCCCAGTGTCTGTGACTGGTGGCATCCATTTTGTGATGCCAGGGCTCTTTAGGATTCTACCGCGTTTCCACAGCAGGTACATGTCTTATCCTCTAGAAGGGTGGAATGCTACCCCGCCGCCATAATTGGCGGGGGGTAGTATTCCAAGATGTTTGACACCAAACACGACATGTTTTGATGCAGCCATTCCAAAGTTAGCATTTTACCGCGAGGATATAATGCACTTAATAGTATATGGTTTAACCGCATCCACAAACAGCACCAGAGAATAGACTCTGAGAGCTGCAGAGGGGCCCTGCTCAGGCAGAGGCACCCCCTCACATAGAAGCCAAGCACCCTGCCCTCAGCATTGATAGGGCCTGCCTTAGGGGTGACTGATAGGTTTATATGTGTGTGCAGGAGAGATATAGGAAACCTATATCTCAGTGAGGGGTGCTAGCACCACCTCACCCAGGCTGCAGTAGCAGGCCTGTGGTGTCAGATTTAGTCTGCTTCCCAGGGGTGGCATAATACATGCTGCAGCCCCTGGTAGGCCTGTGAAGTACCTATGCCCTTGGCACCTAAGGTACCATATACTAGGGACTCATAAGGCACCACAGTATCCAATCACTAGTGCACCTAGAATGCACTCCATGTCGTTTAGAGAGAGCAGATAGACTGGGGCCCTGAATAGCAGGGTCCCAGTCCAACTAAGTCCTAAACCAGCAAAACACCAGGAAAAAAGTGGGGGCAACCATATAGTCAGATTGCACCTTCCTACATAACCCCCCCCAAACGAAAGGAGATAAGGCTAACCTTGACCAGTTGAGCCTTTATTGATTAAGTGGCCATATAAGGAAGCACCTGCACTAGCATGGTTGCCCCCTGTCTTATGGTCCCCTAAGCAATCCCTCACCCTAAGGGTATGAGAGGGTCTCCACCATGGGGAATCACTACCTCTGGTGTGCTTTGGTAAAGTACAAGGCTGGTGGGGTGTCTGAGTAGGGAAGTGAGGCCCTAGGAAGGTTGGCCTCAGCTTCCTCAGATCACTGGTCACCATGTATGCCTGTCTTTCCATGACTGAGTTGCACTTTGCTCTAAGGGTCAACCTTTGACTGCCTACAGCTGGGGGTTGGGTCCCTTTGGGTGGAACACTGGAGGGACATGGCATGTTTGGAACCTTTTGGTTCCAGGTTTGCCCTTGCCTAACAGAGTCCTTCTGGGGTGGTCCCTACATAAAGGTATGGGGGATCCCTCAGTGGGTTGAGGAATTTTCACCTGGCTAGGGCTACTAGACTGGGTGCCCCTAATCTGCTGATGGGGGTTCCTCTGGACAGGGGGCCCTGGGGGTCCACTGACCTCCTGACCTCTGCAGCCCTGGGCTGACTGAGGCAGGGTAGAGAGGGGCAGTTTACCTGCTCCAGACTGGGTACCACCTTGGAAGGGTCCTCTGCCATCAGGGGTGGGGCCAGGCCTGACTACCTCTGTGGCAGTTCCTTCACTAGGGGGAGGGTCAGTTCCCTGAGGAGGCTGACCCTTACCTACTGTCTGGAGGGAAGAAGACTTTTCTTCAACCCTTGTGCTCTCTTCTGGGGGAGAGTGGGCCATTCTTCCAGGCTCCATCTCTCCAAAATCTTGGGCTGGGGCTGTGGCCATCACAGCCCCACTAACCTTTACAGGGACACCCAACATCCTCAGATGGGTTTGGTGTTCAATTTCAGCCCAGGCTGAAATTTCCAGATCATTGCATCAGGCAATCTACAGGTAAGGTTGGGGACACTGCCACTCTTTTGGGCCTGTGACCCCTCCCAGCTGAGATTGACTATGGCCATGGGGTGCTCTGTTCTGACACCATCAATGTTGGTCACCTGGTATTTAAACTCAGGTAAAAGCTGGTGAGGGGGACTAGTTTCCCTGCCACCATGGTGACACTAGCCCCTGTGTCCCTAAATGCCACAGCTTTCTGACCATTAATTATTGGCTCCAGTCTGTACCTGCCCAATGCTGTGGGACCCACGGTAAAGGTGGCAAATCCTATACCACCATCAGAATCTGAGGAGTCTGTTGAGGGGGTCCTGTCTGAACTAGGGCCCACCTCTGTTCCTCTTGCAAAAGCACCTAACTTTTTGGGTGCACTACTCCCAACTGGAGGATTACTACTGGTAGTACCAGGAGGGGTGGTAGTAGTTGTTGGAGGAACATTTTCTTTATTGCCAATCCTGGGACAACTGGGATCAGATTTCCAGTGCCCAGGCTTTTTACAGACATGGCAATAGGGTTTCTTTTCAGGAGAGGAAGGAGTTTGGGACCCACCCCCAGAAGAGGACTTTTGGGGCCCTGTAGTGGACTTATCCTTAGATTTATCCCCACCTTTCTCTTGGGACTTGGTAGAATCTTTCTTGTGGTCACCACCCTGATTCTTAGGCCTTACTCTGGTTCTGACCCATTTGTCTGCCTTCTTTCCCAATTCTTGGGGAGAGGTCAGATCAGAGTCCACCAGGTACTGGTGTAAAAGCTGGTTTTGACAATTATTAAGGATCTGTTCTCTCATCATTAGATTATAAAATCCTTTGAAATCAGTAACCCTACTGCCAACCAGCCAACCCTCCAGAGCCTTGGATGCACAATCTACAAAGTCTGTCCAGTCCTGAGTCTGTGCCTTCTGGGTATCTCTGAACTTCAACCTGTAGTGCTCAGTGGTTAAGCCAAACCCATCTATCAGTGCACTCTTCAGGACCTCATAATCATCAGCATCCTCCTCTCTAACAGTGAGGAGCTTGTCTCTTCCTTTATCTGAAAAGGAGAGCCACAAGATTGCTGCCCACTGCTTTTGGGGGACCTGCTGTACTCTACAGGCCCTCTCCATAGCAGTTATCCACTTGTGGATATCATCCCCACTCTGGTAGGGAGGAACAACCTTGCTCAGGTTCCTAAGGTCAGGAATATATTCTCTGCCTCTAGGGACACTGTTGCTGCCACCAGGGGTTCTAACCCCTCTTTTCTAGAAGCTCTCTGGATCTCCAGGGCTTCCCTATCCAGTGCCAACTGCTTGGTTCTGAGGGCCACTTTGGCCTCCTCATACTGGAGCAGTTTGCACCTTCTCTCAGAGGAGGTCTCTCTTAAGGAAAAGTATGAGCTCCTCTGCTGGATAAATTCTCTGCCAGAGTGATAAGAGTGGTCAGATTCCCTGGAAGGGGATCTGTGCCTCTCCTCCTCTCTGTCAGTTCTCTTAGTGAGAATTCCTCTGTCCTTTTCAGGCCCCTTGAAGCCTGGCCCTTCAATCACAGAGTCTTGGTCATTCTGATTTTCATCATCTGACCCAGATACTATGACTGACCCACCCACTGATTCAGACCCTTTAGCTCCTAGAGCCAATCTAAGGTCATCTGCTGTCAGCAGATCTATCAGGTGTAGTGTTGAGGGACTCTGTCCTAGCTTCAGGTGTCTGTCAACACACATGGCTCTCAAGTCAGAGAAAGCCATGTCCTTATACTGAGGCTGAGTGGATCCACTGGGTCCACCCTTTAAGGACATCCTAGTGTTGTGCAGTGTTGTACTACCTACACTAGTTTGTGGCCTACTGATCCTAGCTTGAGCTGTGGAAAGGGTGTGCTATCCCTTGGCACACAGCTCTAAGTTCAGTAGAACTTATTGATACTAAGCTTGACTTTATATGTACCTTGAGTACCTATAATGGTTTTCAGTTAGTAATTCAAATAGAGATTTTCTGGTAAAACAATGGCAAGCTGGAATCCCACACGCTGCCCACCAATGTTAGAAGTTGGCCTGGTATATGCTGTTCACTAATTAAAGTGGACACCTTGCACCAGGGCAAATCGACTCTTATGGTAGATAGATTTAAGACAACCTTTTAAAGAAAGCTATCCTAGTGGTAGCTGTGGAGAGCAGCCTTCAGGCTAAGTCTTGAAGGAATGTAAAGCAGCTTGTTTTACCATATAATCTCTTGAATCACCAAATGAAAAGACACCACACAGGTATATATATCAAATATATATGTATTTATTTCTAAATAACTCTCTACTAATCTCTTTATGAGATTAGAAGACAAACATATGCACAAATCAACGTTTCACAATAAGTTAAGCACAAAATATGGCTGGGGCCCTAGGGCGTACTCAGACCATATACTAAAAAGGGACTTAGTAACAACGACTTGCAGGGAGACAAGGCCTAGGGCCTTCAGAAGTGCTGGGGCCTCACGAAACCACCCAAGGCAGGTAAGTAAAGGACCCACGGGGGACGCGTGCAGTGTGGATACACAGGCACGGATCGCCGTTGACTTCAATGGGGCAAGTCGCGGTTGGAAATTAAGAGTTCTAGGATACTTCGGGAGAACCTACAAGCAAGTCACTAACAGGGTAAGTAGTTCTAGGGCCCACACCCACAGGAGCACCGTAGTGCTGGAATTACCTCACCGAGGGAAGCCGGGTGCATAGGTGTCCTTTGGTGTCGGGTCGCGGCGTCGTTTTCAATGGCGAACAAAGAAGACTTGCTGCTTGCGGGAGCTGAAGAAGTGTCCGGTGGAATCCAAGCCTGGATTCTGAAGAAGGATGACCTGAAAGCAGAGGGGACAGTGTTCAAAGTCACTTGGCAGTGACTCGGGGCAAGGAAGATGGATGCCCACCGTCGTTGGTTGATTCAGGTCGGTTGCAGGTGCCTTGACTCTTCAGCCACGAGGTCCAGGAGGCGTTGACGACAACCAGGAGCTGTATTCTGTGTATCCCACGAAGTCTGCAGCTTACTGCGGTGTCGGCAACTCGATTGGAGCCAACAAGCCTTGCCAACAGCAAGTCTCAGGGAGATGAAGAAAAGTCGATGGCACAGACCAGCAAGGTCTGAGGGACTCACCCAGCAAGCGTAAGTCAGGGCAGGCCTGGAGCAACCAGTGGAGCCCTTTGGTTTCTTTAAGAAGTCTTCTGGGGACCCACGAGCCGGCTGGCAAGGGATCGCGAAGACACCTTGGGCGGAATCACTCAACAGGGGCCCACGGTCACTCGGGACGGTGTAGGCCTCTGATCTTCGGAGGGATTCCTGCTGGAGGTCGGGACCATACGTGGTCCAAAGCACAAGTTTGTAGAACGTTGTGAAGGGGTTGCACTCAACAATAGTGCACGGTACACAGGGGTCGCGGTTCCTCGTCACTCGTGGGGTCCACTTGCCTCAGCTTCGCTGGGGACTCACGATGGCCTTGGAGAAGTCAGGAAATCCACTTCTTGGGCTGCAGGGACTTCGGACTCCGGCGGGAGCGGCGTAGTTTGTGACTGTCGTTGTCGTTTTTGGTGCCTGCCAAGCAGGGGAGTCACTCCTTGACTCCAAGGGAGATTCTTCTGTCTTCCAAAGGTAGTGGAACGTCGAAGGGCCAGGATTCTTCTGTAGAGCGTCGTCCAGGGGTTATCTAACTAGCAAGTTCAAGGGTTCCCCTTCTTATACTGAAAAGAGGGGATGGACTAGTTCTATGACCCCACCTATGGGAGGGTCAAGGGAGGGGTGGCTACACCCACTTCCCTTTGTCCAGTTTTGCGCCAGAGCAGGGGCAGGTAGCCCCTGAGCCGGTTTGAACTGGCATATGCACAGAGGAGCCTTCTGCTCCCCCAGTGCAGGACTTCAAAGCACTCTAAGAGTGCACCCACCCAGCCCCAATACACTAAACCCTGTCTGGGAGGTGGTTACACCTCCCTGTGACAGGATGCCTATTGTTGGGCTTCCTCCACTGCGAGTTTCGGTCATCAGCAGGAGGGCAGCCCAGTGTCTGTGACTGGTGGCATCCATTTTGTGATGCCAGGGCTCTTTAGGATTCTACCGCGTTTCCACAGCAGGTACATGTCTTATCCCTCTAGAAGGGTGGAATGTTACCTCCGCCGCCAAGATTGGCGGGGGGTAGTATTCCAAGATGTTTGACACCAAACACGACATGTTTTGATGCAGCCATTCCAAAGTTAGCATTTTACCGCGAGGATATAATGCACTTAATAGTATATGGTTTAACCGCATCCACAAACAGCACCAGAGAATAGACTCTGAGAGCTGCAGAGGGGCCCTGCTCAGGCAGAGGCACCCCCTCACATAGAAGCCAAGCACCCTGCCCTCAGCATTGATAGGGCCTGCCTTAGGGGTGACTGATAGGTTTATATGTGTGTGCAGGAGAGATATAGGAAACCTATATCTCAGTGAGGGGTGCTAGCACCACCTCACCCAGGCTGCAGTAGCAGGCCTGTGGTGTCAGATTTAGTCTGCTTCCCAGGGGTGGCATAATACATGCTGCAGCCCCTGGTAGGCCTGTGAAGTACCTATGCCCTTGGCACCTAAGGTACCATATACTAGGGACTCATAAGGCACCACAGTATCCAATCACTAGTGCACCTAGAGTGCACTCCATGTCGTTTAGAGAGAGCAGATAGACTGGGGCCCTGAATAGCAGGGTCCCAGTCCAACTAAGTCATAAACCAGCAAAACACCAGGAAAAAAGTGGGGGCAACCATATAGTCAGATTCCACCTTCCTACACAAGAGAACTGCAGAAAGAGGCAAGAGCGTTGCAGGAACAGGTAAGAGAGGGAACAAGAATGCAAAAACAGGCAAGAGAGTAGCAGAAACAGGCAAGAGAGGTGCCGGAAGAGGAAACAGGCATACAGAAAGAGGCAAGATAGGTGAAGAAAGAGGGAAGAGGGGTGCAGAAGGAGATAAGAGAAATGCAGAAAGAGGCAAGAGGGGTGCACAAAGAGGCAAGAGGGGTGCAGAAAAAAGCAGGAGAGGTGCTGAAAGAAGCAAGAGAGGTTCAGAAAGAAGCCAGAGAAGTGCAGAAAGAAGCAACAGATATACATAAAGAGGCAAGAGGTGTGCAGAAAGAGGCAAGAGAAATGCTGAAAGAAGGAACAGTGGTACAGAAAGAGTCAAGAGAAGTGAAGAAAAAACAATAGAGGTGCAAAAAGAGGCAACAGAAGTGCAGAAAGAGGCTAGAGAGGCGAACAAAGAGACAAAAGATGTGTACAAAGAGACAATAGAAGTGCAGGAAGAGGGAAGACAAGTGCAGAAAGAGGCAACAAGGTACAGAAAGAAGTAATAGAGGTACAGAAGCAGGCAAGAGAGGTACAGAAAGAGGGAACAGGGGTACAGAAATAGGCAAGATAAGTGCTGAAAGAAGTAACGGAGGTGCAGAAAGAGGTAAAAAAAAGTGCAGAAAGAAGTAACAGATATGCAGAAAAAGGCAAGAGAAGTGCAAACAAAGCAACAGAAATGCAGAAAGAGGCAAGAGTGGTGCAGAAAGAGGCAAGTGAGATGCAGAAACTGCCAAGAGAACAGCAGAAAGAGGCAAGAGAGTTGCAGAAGCAGGCAAGAGAGGTACAGAAAGAGGGAACAGTGGTGCAGGAACAGGCAAGAGAGGTACAGAAACAGGCAAGAGAGGTGCAGAAAGAGGGAACAGGGGTACAGAAATGGGCAAGAGAAGTGCTGAAAGAAGTAACGGAGGTGCAGAAAGAGGTAAAAAAAGTGCAGAAAGAAGCAACAGAGGTGCAGAAAGAGGTATCAGAGGTGCAGAAAGAGGCAAGAGAGGTACAGAAAGAAGCAACAGAAATGCAGAAGGAGGCAAGGAAAGTGCAGAAATATGCAAAAGAGGTGCAGAAACAAGTAAGATGTTTGTAGGAAGAGGGAACAGGGGTGCAGAAAGAGGCACAAGAGGTACAAATAGAGGCAAGAGGGGTACAGAAAGAGGCAAGTGGTGTGCAGAAAGAGGCAACAGTAGTGCAGAAAGCGGCAAGAGAGGTTCAGATACAGGCAAGAGAAGTGGAGGAATAGGAAAGATAAGTGCTGAAAGAAGCAACAGAGGTGCAGAAAGAAGCAAGAGAAGTGATGAAAGAGGCAAGTGATGTGCAGAAAGAGGCAGGAGAGGTAGAGAAAAGGCAGATTATGTGCAGAACCACACAGGAGGGGTACAGAAAGAGGCAAGAGAAGTGCAGAAAGTGGCAAGAGAGTTGTAAAAGCAGCTAAGAGAGGCACGGAAAGAGGGAACAGGGGTGCATAAAGATGTTAAAAAGGTATAGAAACAGGCAATAGAGGTGCAGAAAAAAGCAAAAAAGGTGGAGAAAGAGGCAAGAGAGGTGCAGAAAGAGGCATGAGAGATACAGAAAGAGGAAGAAATGTGCAGAAACATGCAAGAGAGGTGCAGAAAGAGGGAACATGAGTGCATAAAGAGACAAAAGAGGTACAGAAACAGGCAAGAGAGGTACAGAAAGAGGGAACAGGGGTACAGAAAAGAGGCAAGAGAGGTGCAGAAAAAGGCACAAGGGGTGCAGAAAGAAGCAAGATAGGTGCAGAAAGAAGCAAGAGAGGTACAGAAAGAAGCAACAGAGGTCCAGAAAGAGGGGAGAGATGTGCCGAAAGAGGCAAGAGAAGCGCAGAATAAAAGCAACAGAGGTACAGAAAGAGGCTACAGAAGTGCAGAAAAAAGAAACAGAGGTGCAGGAAGAGGCGACAGAGGTGCAGAAAGAGGCAAGAAAGGTGAAGCAAGATGGGTGCAGAGAGAAGCTAGAGAGGTGCAGAAAGAAGCCAGAGAAGTGCAGAAAGAAGCAATAGAGGTACAGAAAGAGGGAAGAGGTGTGCAGAAAGATGCAGGAGAAGTGCTGATAGAAGCAACAGAGGTGGGGAAAGAGGCAAGAGAAGTGCAGAAAAAAGCAACAGAGGTACAGAAAGAGGCAACAGAAGTACAGAAACAAGAAACAGAGGTGCAGAAAGAGGCAAGAGAGGTGCAGAAAGAGGTAAGAGAGATGCAGAAAGAAGCAATAGGAGTGCAGAAAAAAGCAACAGAGGTGCAGAAAGAGGTAAGAGAAGTTCAGAAAGAGGCAAGTGAGGTGCAGAAATAGAGAAGAGGGATGCAGAAAAAGGCAAGAGGGGTATAGAAAGAAGCAATCGAGGTACAGAAAGAGGCAAGATGGGTGCAGATAGATGTAGGAGAAGTACAGAATTAGGCAAGAGAAGTGCAGAAAGAAGCAACAGAGATGCAGAAAGAGGCAAGTGAGCTGCAGAAACAGGCAATAGAATTGTAGAAAGAGGCAAAAGAGTTGCAGAAACAGGCAAGTGAGGTGCAGAAAGAGGAAACAAGGGTGCAGAAAGAAGCAAGAGAGGTACTGAAAGAGACAAGAGAGCTGCAGAAAGAGACAAGAGAGGTACAGAAAGAGGGAAAACTAGTGAAGAAAAAGACAACAAGGGTGCAGAAAGAAGCAACAGAGGTGCACAAAGAGGCAGAAGATGTGCAGAAAGACGCAAGAGAAGTACAGAAAAAGGCAAGAGAGGTGCAAGAATAGGGAACAGGGGTGCAGAAAGAAGCAACAGAGGTACAAAAAGAGGCAACAGAGGTGCAGAAACAGGCAAGAGAGGTGCAGAAACAGGCAAGAGAAGTGCAGAAAGAGGCAAGAGAAGTGCTGAAAGAAGCAACAGAGGTGCAGAAAGAAGCAAGATAAGACACGAAAGAGACAAGAGAGTTGCAGAAAGAAACAAGAGTGGTCAAGAAAGAGGCAATGAGGTGCAGAAACCGGCAAGAGAACATCAGAAAGAGGCAAGAGAGTTGCAGAAACAGGCAAGAGATGTACAGAAAGAGGGAACAGGGGTACAGAAATATGCAAAAAAAGTGCTGAAAGAAGTAACGGAGGTGCAGAAAGAGGCAAGAGAAGTGTAGAAAGAAGCAACAGAGGCGCAAAGAGAGGCAACAGAAGTGCAGACAGAGGCAAGAGAAGTACAGAAAGAGAGAAGAGAGGTGCACAAAGAGACAAGAGTGGTACACAAAGAGGGAAAACTAGTGAAGAAAGAGACAACAGGGGTGCAGAAAACAGCAACAGAAATGTAGAAAGAGGCAAGCGAAGTGCAGAAAGAAGCAACAGAAATACAGAAAGAGGCAAGAGAACTGCAGAAAGAAGCAACAGAGGTGCACAAAGAGGCAGAAGATGTGTAGAAAGATGCAAGATAAGTACAGAAACAGGCAAGAGAGGTGCAGGAAGAGGGAACAGGGGTGCAGAAAGAAGCAACAGAGGTACAAAAAGAGGCAACAGAGGTGCATAAAGAGGCAAGAGAGGTACAGAAACTGGCAAGAGAAGTGAAGAAAGAGGCAAGAGAAGTGCTGAAAGAAGCAACAGAGGTGCAGAAAGAAGCAAGAGAAGTTACGAAAGAGAAAAGAGAGTTGCAGAAAGAAACAAGAGTGATCAAGAAAGAGGCAATGAGGTGCAGAAACCGGCAATAGAACATCAGAAAGAGGCAAGAGAGTTGCAGAAACAGACAAGAGATGTACAGAAAGAGGGAACAGGGGTACAGAAATAGGCAAGAAAAGTGCTGAAAGAAGTAGCGGAGGTGCAGAAAGAGGCAAGAGAAGTGTAGAAAGAAGCAACATAGGTGCAAAAAGAGGCAACAGAAGTGCAGAAAGAGGCAAGAGAAGTACAGAAAGAGAGAAGGGAGGTGCACAAAGAGACCAGAGAGGTGCGGAAAGAGGGAAGACGCGTGCAGAAAGAAACAACAGGGGTGCAGAAAGAAGCAAGAGAAGTGATGAAAGAGGCAAGTGATGTGCAGAAAGAGGCAAGAGAGGTAGAGAAAGACACAGATTATGTGCATAACCACATAGGAGGGGTACAGAAAGAGGCAAGAGAAGTGCAGAAAGTGGCAAGAGTGTTGCAAAAACAGCAAAGAGAGGCGCAGAAAGAGGGAACAGGGGTGCATAAAGAGGCAAAAAAGGTACAGAAACAGGCAATAGAGGTGCAGAAAGAAGCAAGAAAGGTGCAGAAAGAGGCAAGAGAGGTGCAGAAAGAGGCATGAGAGATACAGAAAGAGAAAAAAATGTGCAGAAAGATGCAAAAGAGGTGCAGAAAGAGGGAACATGAGTGCATAAAGAGACATAAGAGGTACGGAAACTGACAAGAGAGGTGCAGAAAGAGGGAACAGGGGTACAGAAAAGAGGCAAGAGAGGTGCAGGAAGAGGGAACAGGGGTGCAGAAAGAAGCAACAGAGGTACAAAAAGAGGCAACAGAGTTGCAGAAAGAAGCAAGAGAAGATACGAAAGAGACAAGAGAGTTGCAGAAAGAAACAAGAGTGGTCAAGAAAGAGGCAATGAGGTGCAGAAACCGGCAAGAGAACATCAGAAAGAGGCAATAGAGTTGCAGAAACAGGCAAGAGATGTACAGAAAGAGGGAACAGGGGTACAGAAATATGCAAGAAAGGTGCTGAAAGAAGTAATGGAGGTGCAGAAAGAAGCAAGAGAAGTGTAGAAAGAAGCAACAGAGGCGCAAAAAGAGGCAACAGAAGTGCAGAAAGAGGCAAGAGAAGTACAGAAAGAGAGAAGAGAGGTGCACAAAGAGACAAGAGAGGTACAGAAAGAGGGAAAACTAGTGAAGAAAGAGACAACAGGGGTGCAGAAAGAAGCAACAGAAATACAGAAAGAGGCAAGAGAACTGCAGAAAGAAGCATCAGAGGTGCACAAAGAGGCAGAAGATGTGTAGAAAGATGCAATATAAGTAAAGAAACAGGCAAGAGAGGTGCAGGAAGAGGGAACAGGGGTGCAGAAAGAAGCAACAGAGGTACAAAAAGAGGCAACAGAGGTGCAGAAAGAGGCAAGAGAGGTACAGAAACTGGCAAGAGAAGTGAAGAAAGAGGCAAGAGAAGTGCTGAAAGAAGCAACAGAGGTGCAGAGAGAAGCAAGAGAAGTTACGAAAGAGAAAAGAGAGTTGCAGAAAGAAACAAGAGTGATCAAGAAAGAGGCAATGAGGTGCAGAAACCGGCAAGAGAACATCAGAAAGAGGCAAGAGAGTTGCAGAAACAGACAAGAGATGTACAGAAAGAGGGAACAGGGGTACAGAAATATGCAAGAAAAGTGCTGAAAGAAGTAGCTGAGGTGCAGAAAGAGGCAAGAGAAGTGTAGAAAAAGCAACATAGGCGCAAAAAGAGGCAACAGAAGTGCAGAAAGAGGCAAGAGAAGTACCAAAAGAGAGAAGGGAGGTGCACAAAGAGACCAGAGAGGTGCGGAAAGAGGGAATACGAGTGCAGAAAGAAACAACAGGGGTGCAGAAAAAAGCAAGAGAGGTGCAGAAAGAAGCACGAGAAGTGATGAAAGAGGCAAGTGATGTGCAGAAAGAGGCAGGAGAGGTAGAAAAAGGCACAGATTATGTGCATAACCACATAGGAGGGGTACAGAAAGAGGCAAGAGAAGTGCAGAAAGTGGCAAGAGTGTTGCAAAAACAGCAAAGAGAGGCGCAGAAAGAGGGAACAGGGGTGCATAAAGAGGCAAAAAAGGTACAGAAACAGGCAATAGAGGTGCAGAAAGAAGCAAGAAAGGTGCAGAAAGAGGCAAGAGAGATACAGAAAGAGGAATAAATGTGCAGAAAGATGCAAGAGAGGTGCGGAAAGAGGGAACATGAGTGCATAAAGAGACATAAGGGGTGTAGGAAAGTGGGTTTCTATTGCAGTAACCCCCCCCACTTTTTGCCTGATAACTGATGCACTTTTCCTTGGTGTGCCCTGGGTCCCTGCCAATCAGGTACCCAGGGCCTGTGTTCCTTCCCTAAAAACTGTACTAAAGCCTAAACCCAATTGGCATCTCTGGCCACAGGTAAGCCCCTGGTAAATGGTACCCTAGGTACCCAGGGCACTGTGACCAGAGAAGGCCCCTAAGGGCTGCAGCACTTATTGTGCCACCCTTAGAGGCCCTGTACCCTGACACACACACCCTGCCTTTGCAGGCTGAGTGTCTTGGTGCAGAACTAAACAGAGTCGACATGGCACACATTCCTGTGTGCCATGCCCACAAACACACTGCCCTGGCATACCTCAGTCACCCCTCTAGCTGGGTGCACTATGCCAGTGGTGTGGGCACAGGTGCATGAGCCCTGTGCCCTCACAGTACCCAGGGCCATTCCTGGGCACTGTAAGTGCAGTGATGCCATTAAGAGTATATGGTGCTGGGAGGTTGTCATTACGAACTCCACAGCACCATAATGGCTACACTGAAGACTGAGAAGTTTGGTATCGAACTTCTCAGCACATTAAACCCACACTAATGCCAGTGTGGGATTTAATGAAAAATGCACGACAGAGGGCAACTTAGAGTTGCCCCCTGAACCTAACGTACAATCCACGTCTTGTCTGAGGGGCTGCCCCGGCTGCCACACAGCAGACATGTTGCTGGACCCCTGGGTGGAGAGCCATCCGTTCTCCTGGGCCTGCAACAATGCACATCCTGGGCGAGGTGCTAGGTCTCCTCCCCCAGGATGGGCAGGGGAAGCTTCAAAGGCATGCCACCTTTGTGAGCTTCTCCAGGCCACTTGCTGTACTCAGCAACTGGCCCCCACCGGTTCTGACCCCCTCTCTGGCGGGAAGACTGGCAGGAAACCCCAAGGGAGGAAAGGGGATGTGCCAGCCTCTGCCAACCCCACCCCTCAGGTGGGGGAGGCGAGGTGAAGCACAACTCCGGGCTCTCGCCATCTTGAAGATGGGGAGCCCTGCCAAATCAGGGCTAGGCTACTGCCCCCCTCCCACAGGAGAGGGGGAGGATAGGGGGTGTACCCACCCCAGGGAAGGGACCCATTGGTCCCTGCCCTTTACCTACCTGTAACACCCCTAAATTTAGTATTTAGGGGCACCCTGAACCTTCCTTCCTCAGATTCCCGCAACCTAAGAAGAAAAAGGACGAAAGAAGACGCCCAGCAGAGGAGACTGCAGAGAACAACTGACTTGGCCCCAGCCCTACCGGCCCGTCTGCAGTTTCCAGAGATCCTGCGCCAAAAATCATCTTGTCCTGCAGCCAGCGACCTCCAGAACCCCAGGGAGGACTGACTGCCTTCAACAAAGACCGGATCTCCTGTGAACAGCAGCTCTGTTCAAAAGAAACACCAAACAAAGACTCCGAGCCTGCTGAGGAAAAAGAAACCTGATGCCTGGAACCACCACTGCACCTGTCACCTACAGCCCGAGTTCAAGTGGCCCACCGGTCCCAGCGAGGTCCCCCAGCGCTCCAGAGTCCGAGTCCACTGTGGGTTGACCCCTCCAGGACTCCCCGACGTCGCCTGCAGCCTCTGGACGAGACCCCCCAACCGCGAGTGGCCCGGTAAGGTGAAATCCGACCTCAAAAGACACCCCTGCATTCAGCCGCCCTGCGCCCTGGAGAAAGGAACCCGAGGTGCACCTACATTCCCGAGCCCTCCAACTTACCTGCCCAGCTGTTGGTTCCTCCTGGAAGTCTTCCTGGACCAAGCCTGCAGCTGAAAACCAAAACCGAAAATCCCCATTGAAAACAACAGGGTACCCGATGCCAAAACAGCATTCTGCAACCGGCCGCCCCAGCGCCGCTGAGGGTGCACCTTTTGTGCCTGCTTGTTTCCCAATTTGCCCTGACCTAAACCCTAGGAGCTTTGTTCCCACAACCTTGTGGCCTGCTCGCCAGCAGCCACCAACCGGAGGCCCCCCATCCCCCAGAGGATAACATTGGGCCTCAACACTCTGCACCCGGCCGCCCCAGTGCTGCTGAGGGTGCAACAACAGTGCATCACTGACCCTGGGAGACCCCTGAGTCTAAGCCCAGAACCTTAACTCTGCCAGTCGAGTACTTACCTGAAAACCGATAACCTACATTTTCTCCATAGGGTAACATTGACTGGTTTACACTGAAATTTCTTCTGTGTCGAGTTTTGAAACTTTAAAATAATCACTAAAAATCGTCCGATCAACTAAAACAAAATTACTCACCTGTTATCAGGAGACATCCCAGTGCTGGATCTTGGTGCCCAGCACTGACCCTGAAAAGTAATCATAACTGTACTTACCGATAACTTGAATTTCCTTCCGTAGGATAACATTGCCTGGTTTTTGCTGAAAAAGTTTCAAAGTGTCGATTTTGCAAACTTACAAATATTCAGTTAAAAATCGCCTGTATAACAAAAACACATTCTTTCATCTATTTACAGGAGATGCACCAGTGCTGGATCCAGGATCCAACACTGAGTTAGAAAAAGTAACAATAACCACACTTACCTGCTAAGTGAATTTCCTCCCATAGGATAACATTGGTGATTCTATGTGAAAAAGTTTCTAAGTGTCAACTTTTAAAATACAATAATATTCCTTAAAAATCACAACTGTAACCAAAACGTTTTTACTCAACTGTTTACAGGAGATGTCCCAGGACTGAATCTAGGATACAGTCCTGTGGTAAGAAAAGTAATCCAAAAAGTAATCTATTGCATTTAACTAGAAATTCCCATTGAGCTCAATGTATTATTGTGTTTGAAATTGTGTTGCCTATTGCAACAACTGTAACTATTGTATTCAAAAGTCTATTGCCTATTTGAAAAGTATTTAACTAAAGTAACTCATTCTGAGAAAGTATATTTTGATACCTATTGTTGGTTCTAAAATAAAACAACTATATATTTTGATACAAAACCATTGGCCTAGAGTTCAGTTCTTGAGTGTGTGAGACCATTTGCTGACTGAGTGTGTACGACAAATGCTTTACACTGTCCTCTGATACTGCCTTACTGCTCGACCAAGCTACCACTTTAGAGAGCAAGGTTATATCTAACTTTAGCCTCTGCCAAACCTCTGGGGACTGTGGACTCTGTGCACACTGAACCTTACTTTGGTTCAGTATATACAGAGCCACTTTCTTACAAGAGGTACAGAAACTGACAAGAGAGGTGCAGAAAGAGGGAACAAGGGTACAGAAAAGAGGCAAGAGAGGTGCAGAAAGAGGCAAGAGGGGTTCAGAAAAAAGCAAGATAGGTGCAGAAAGAAGCAAGAGAGGTACAGAAAGAAGCAACAGAGGTCCAGAAAGAGGGAAGAGGTGTGCTGAAAGAGGCAAGAGAAGTGCAGAATAAAAGCAACAGAGGTACAGAAAGAGGCAACAGAAGTGCAGAAAAAAGAAACAGAGGTGCAGGAAGAGGTGACAGAGGTGCAGAAAGAGGCAAGAGAGGTGCAGAAAGAAGCAAGATGGGTGCAGAAAGAAGCTAGAGAGGTGCAGAAAGAAGCCAGAGAAGTGCAGAAAGAAGCAATAGAGGTACAGAAAGAGGGAAGAGGTGTGCAGAAAGAGCCAGGAGAAGTGCTGATAGAAGCAACAGAGATGGGGAAAGAGGCAAGAGAAGTGCAGAAAAAGCAAAAGAGGTACAGAAAGAGGCAACAGAAATACAGAAACAGGAAACAGAGGTGCATAAAGAGGCAAGAGAGGTGCAGAAAGAGGCAAGAGAGGTGCAGAGAGAAGCAATAGGAGTGCAGAGAAAAGCAACAGAGGTGCAGAAAGAGGCAAGAGAAGTTTAGAAAGGTCAAGTGAGGTGTAGAAATAGAGAAGAGGGATGCAGAAAAAGGCAAGAGGGGTATAGAAAGAAGGAAGAGAGGTAAAGAAAGAAGCAAGAGCAGTGCAGAAAGAAGCAATTGAGGTACAGAAAGAGGCAAGATGGGTGCAGATAGATGTAGGAGAAGTACATAAATAAGCAACAGAGGTGCAGAAGGAGGCAAGAGAACTGCAGAAAGAGGCAAGAAAGTTTCAGAAACAGGCAAACAAGGTACAGAAAGATGGAACAGGGGTGCAGACAGAGGCAAGAGAGGTGCAATAAAAGGGAAGAGAGGTTCAGAAAGAAGCAAAAGAAGTGCAGAAAGAACCTACAGAGGTGCAGAAAGAGGCAAGAGGGGTGCAGAATTAGGCAAGAGAAGTGCAGAAAGAAGCAACAGAGATGTAGAAAGAGGCAAGTGAGCTGCAGAAACAGGCAAGTGAGGTGCAGAAAGAGGAAGCAAGGGTGCAGAAAGAAGCAAGAGAGGTACTGAAAGAGACAAGAGAGCTGCACAAAGAGACAAGAGAGGTACAGAAAGAGGGAAAACTAGTGAAGAAAGAGAACACAGGGGTGCAGAGTGAAGCAACAGAAATGTAGAAAGATGCAAGAGAACTGCAGAAAGAAGCAACAGAAATGCAGAAAGAGGCAAGAGAACTGCAGAAAGAAGTAACAGAGGAGCACAAAGAGGCAGAAGATATGCAGATAGACACAAGAAAAGTACAGAAAAAGTCAAGAGAGGTGCAGGAAGAGGGAATAGGGGTGCAGAAAGAAGGAACAGAGGTACAAAAAGAGGCAACAGAGGTGCAGAAAGAGGCAAGAGAGGTGCAGAAACAGGCAAGAGAAGTGCTGAAAGAAGCAACAGAGGTGCAGAAAGAAGCATGAGAAGATACGAAAGAGACAAGAGAGTTGCAGAAAGAAACAAGAGTGATCAAGAAAGAGGCAATGAGGTGCATAAACTGGCAAGAGAACATCAGAAAGAGGCAAAAGAGTTGCAGAAACAGGCAAGAGATGTACAGAAAGAGGGAACAGGGTACATAAATATACAAGAAAAGTGCTGAAAGAAGTAACGGAGGTGCAGAAAGAGGCAAGAGAAGTTTAGAAAGAAGCAACAGAGGTGCAAAAAGAGGCAGCAGAAGTGCAGAAAGAGGCAAGAGAAGTACAGAAAGAGAGAAGAGAGGTGCACAAAGAGACAAGAGAGGTACAGAAAGAGGGAAAACTAGTGAAGAAAGAGACAACAGGGGTGCAGAACGAAGCAACAGAAATGTAGAAAGAGGTAAGAGAAGTGCAGAAAGAAGCAACAGAATTGCAGAAAGAGGCAAGAGAACTGCAGAAAGAAGCAACAGAGGTGCACAAAGAGGCAGAAGATGTGTAGAAAGATGCAAGAGAAGTACAGAAACAGGCAGGAGAGGTGCAGGAAGAGGGAACAGGGGTACAGAAAGAAGCAACAGAGGTACAAAAAGAGGCAACAGAGGTGCAGAAAGAGGCAAGAGAGGTGCAGAAACAGGCCAGAGAAGTGCAGAAAGAGGCAAGAGAAGTGCTGAAAGAAGCAACAGAGGTGCATAAAGAAGCAAGAGAATTTACGAAAGAGACAAGAGAGTTGCAGAAACAGGCAAGAGATGTACAGAAAGAGGGAACGGGGTACAGAAATAGGCAAGAAAAGTGCTGAAAGAAGTAACGGAGGTGCAGAAAGAGGCAAGAGAAGTGTAGAAAGAAGCAACAGAGACGCAAAAAGAGGCAACAGAAGTGCAGAAAGAGGCAAGAGAAGTACAGAAAGAGAGAAGAGACAAAAGAGGTGCGAAAAGAGGGAAGACGAATGCAGAAATAAACAACAGGGGTGCAGAAAAAAGCAAGAGAGGTGTAGAAAGAAGCAAGAGAAATGCAGAAAGAAGCAACAGGGGTGCAGAAAGAGGCAAGAGGGTTGAAGAAAGAGGCAATAGAAGTGCAGAAAGAAGCAACAGAAAAATTAGAAAGAGGAAAGAGAAGTGCAGAAATAAGCCACAGAGGTGCAGAAAGAGGCAAGAGAAGTGCAGGAAGTTGCAAAAGAGGCACAGAAACAGATAAGATAGGTGCAGAAAGAGGGAACAGGGGTGCAGAAAGAGGCAAGAGAGTTGCAAAAGAGGTAAGAGGAGTGCAGAAAGAGGCAAGAGGGGTGCAGAAAAAGGCAGAAGGGGTACAGAAAGAGGCAACAGAGGTGCAGAAACACTCAAGAGAAGTGCAGGGAGATGCAAAAGAAGTGGTGAAAGAAGCAACAGAGGTGCAGAAAGAAGCAAGAGAAGTGATGAAAGAGACAAGAGAGTTGCAGAAAGAAACAATAGAGGTGCAGATGAAAACAGGAGGAGTGTAGAAAAAGGCAACTGATGTGCAGAAAGAGGCAAGGGAGGTGCAGAAAGAGAGAAGGGAGGTGCACAAAGAGACCAGAGAGGTGCGGAAAGAGGAAAGACGAGTGCAGAAAGAAACAACAGGGGTGCAGAAAAAAGCAAGAGAGGTGCAGAAAGAAGCAAGAGAAGTGATGAAAGAGGCAAGTGATGTGCAGAAAGAGGGAAGAGAGGTAGAGAAAGAGGCAGATTATGTCCATAACCACATAGGAGGGGTACAGAAAGAGGCAAGAGAAGTGCTGAAAGAAGCAAGAGAGGTAAAGAAAGAAGCAAGAGCAGTGCTTAAAGAAGCAACTGAGGTGCAGAAAGAGGCAAGAAGTGTGCAGAAAGAGGCAAGAGAAGTGCTGAAAGAAGCAACAGAGGTGCAGAAAGAGTCAAGAGAAGTGCAGAAAAAAGCAACAGAGGTGTAGAAAGAGGCATGAGAAATTCAGAAAGAGGCAAGAGAAGTGCAGAAAAATGAAACAGAGGTGCAGAAAAAGGCAAGAGAAGTGCAGAAAGAGGCAAGAGAGGTGCGGGAATAGGGAAGAGGGATTAAAAAAAAAGCAGGAGGGATGCAGAAAGAGGCAAGAGTGGTGCAGAAAGAAGCAAGAGAGGTAAAGAAAGAAGCAAGAGCAGTGCTTAAAGAAGTAGCTGAGGTGCAGAAAGAGGCAAGAGGGGTGCAGAAGAAACCAAGAGAAGTGCAGAAAGAGGCAAGTGAGATGCAGAATGAGGCAAGAGAGGTGCAGGAAGAGCCAAATGAGATGCAGAAACACACAGGAGGGGTGCAGAAAGAGGTAAGAGAAGTGCAGAAAGAAGCAACAGATGTGCAGAAGGAGGCAAGAGAACTGCAGAAAGAGGCAAGAGAGTTGCAGAAACAGGTAAGAGAGGTGCAGAAAGATGAAACAGGGGTGCATAAAGAGGCAAGAGAGGTAGAGAAACAGGTAAGAGAGGTGCAGAAAGAGGGGACAGGAGTACAGAAAGAGGCAAGAGAGGTGCAGATAGAAGCAAGTGAAGTGCAGAAAAAAGCAACAGAGGTGCAGAAAGAGGCAAGAGAAGTGCAGAAAGAGGCAAGAGAGGTGTAGAAATAGGGAAGAGGGATGCAGAAAAAGGCAAGAGGGGTGCAGAAAGAGGCAAGAGTGGTGCAGATAGAAGCAAGAAAGGTAAAGAAAGAAGCAAGAGCAGTGCAGAAAGAAGCAACAGAGTTGCAGAAAGAGGCAAGTGGGGTGCAGAAAGAGGCAAGAGGGGTGCAGAAGAGGCAACAGAGGTACAGAAAGAGGCAAGAGATGTTCAGAAACAGGCAAGAGAAGTGCAGGAGGAGGAAAGAGAAGTGCTGAAAGAAGCAACAGAAGTGCAGAAAGAAGCAAGAGAAATGATGAAAGAGGCAAGTGTGTAGAAATAGACCTCACCAAGGCCTACTGGTGCTAGGGGTTCACCCTTCTTTGCGCTCTAGTCCTCAGACCAATAAGTAGAGATTGGCACAGAAGCTGGAATATCAAAACAACAGTTTATTAAACCTCATGAGTGGAACTACATCTATACAAAACCCTCAGGCAGTGTATGAGGTAGCACAAGGAATACAGAAACTGTGGGTCTGTTATACGCACTCAAGAGCTCAAAAGGAGGCGGTACAAGCACACACAAGAATAGCTATTCACATGTATGGACATACAGAAAATGCTCAGTCAACAAAGTAGGAGGAGAATGAAGTTGCTGACATCAGTTAGAGCAGCCTGACATTTACAGACTAAGACAGGTGCATGAGCAGCTACAGACTCTTCTGAGCATGTGCAGTGTTACAGGAGCTAACTTTTATAGTTATTCTAGTAAAGCACAAGGGTAGGCAACAGCGAAGACGGAAGGAGCACATGGCAAGCACATGGTCTACTAAAATGGCTGCCAAAAACAAAATGGCTTCAGCTCATGCTAACAGCCATCTCTGCCAAACTTCCACAGACGACCCTTTTAGCATTAGCTGAAGACATCTATAATCTAGAAGGAACAATAAAAACATCTTGTATGTCAATTTTCATCATTTCATTAACTTCTTGATCTAATACACGTTGGGCATTCACTTTCTTAACATTACTTCTGGCAGGTATACAAGCAGTGATACAGAGGGAGCACAGCATTGGACCACATTGCATACATAGGCAGCATGTCAGCAGGATTGCAAATAATATACAAAATATTGTCAACAGTTTCCAGCCCCAGGTAGTAATTAGTGTCCATAGTCAACTGGCTAAAGTCCATGTTCCGGTATCTGGGTGAATCTCAGCAGCAATTTTATGCAGTTTAGAGATCGCATCAAAAACTGAAGGGGCATGATCAGGAATATAGACGCAGCAACTGCTCCCGATGATGCGACATGCACCACCTCGATCGGCCAGGACTACGTCCAAGACCATACGGTTTTGGAGTGCCACAATCCTCGCAATCTGTAGTTCTTCTGTGATGTTTCCAAGTGCCATAGCTGTCTGGTTGGTCACAGCCTCTACGACACGTGTTAAACGTCGGATCTTCCGGCTATTTAAGGCAGCACCAACAAAGAAGAACAGTCCCAAATTAAAATCAACATATTGCTGCAGTGCAGTGTCAGTCTGATCCACCTCATCATGATTTGTTGTCCTCTTAAATCTGTTTTTGGAAATGTCATTAAACAGTTTATAGTCCTTGTGATATGATGCAGGTGCCAGAAACACAGGTGGTAATAAAAAGGACACAAAACAAGTACCGGACCAGCCAATGGGTAAATTGTAATATCCCTTATTCCCACATATAAAGTAGGTATTATGCGATGACGTAAAACTGCTGTTATTTACTCCAGTAATGTTTAAAACCAAAGTACAATCGCTTTTCCCTACGGGAATTCTGCCAACACTGTTCACACACAAGTCTGCACGAGCCCTAGTGACAGCTATAACAAATGGTCCATTACCCTTAGCAGTTCGAGTATTTGGGAAAACATAGTGTGTAGAGGAATTTCCTCTGCGATACTGGTCCATCTCCCATGCAGTTCCTTTGGCCTGTGGATCTCCTTCTTCATCAGGATAGCACACTTTATTCAACTGGTAGTTTAGTCTTCCTACATCATATTTAGTAATATTAGCAACATGGGTAGCCCAGAGCAGTGCAAACCAAGCCCTACAAGAACCATTGTGTGAAAATGGGAGAGGAATGAAAGGTGTTCCTCCCTTTTTCTGATGAGCAGGCATCATTCCACACACCCAACAGTCGGTAATGTTCTTAGCATTATGTGTGTGGTGCAACATCTGGATGAACGTGTTGTTCAGATAGGACTGTCTATGCTTCTGCTCATGATAAGGGAGAGTAAAGTAGTGGTGTTCAATAGGTGCTGGAGTAGTAGCAGTAAGTATTCGTCGAGCAGGAGCCACTTCCTCTACAACCCAAGTTATTACTGCCATAATGATCACACTGACAGTAAACCCAACAATGCACATAATTTTCTTATCGCAGATTCTTGCAGCAGTCGATGTCTCTTTCATAGGCATGGTCATCTTGATGCTGAAACAGCAAAGCAGATGGAGCTCTAAAGTCCTGGGCAGCCGTTGGTTTCTTCACTGAGGGTTAAGATGGGTGTCACTAAACAAAAGATCCCCCCCTTGTAGTAGTGAGCCTCAGCAAGGCCTACCAGTGCTTAGGGGTTCACCCTTCTCTGCACAGAGTCCTCAGACACTTAGGAAGAAGTTGGCATAGAAACTGGAATAAGAAAGACAGAGTTTATTAAACCTCATGAGGTGGAGCTACATTTACACACCACCCTTCGGTAATGCATGAAGTAGCACACTGAATGGAAGGACCATGGTCCTTTTATACCCACACAGGGGCTCAAATGAAGGCGGTACAAACACAAATGCTGGTTTTAGATACATATAAGGTCATACAGAAAATGCACAGTCGACAAGTGGGTGGAGCTAACAGTTTCTACTTCTAGTAGACACATCCTGACATTTATAAACTCGGAACAGCTGCAAGCTCAACTGAGCATGTGCAAAGCAAAAGAGAACTAAATATAACTTGTCTCTAGGCAGATTTCAAGAGCAGTTAACAGGAAGGTAGGACAGAGCACATGGTGAGCACATGGCAGCACATGGCAACCAAAATGGCTGCCAGAAATACAAAATGGATTCCACAAAGCGGACAATTTAGCCTCTGAATACAGGCTGTCTTCAGCTAATGCTTAACTTAAGTGCTGCCAAATTACAACAGACGACCCTTTCAGCATTGGCTGAAGACATTCGTTTATCTGGGGTAATCTAGATATTCATCCCGTACATCTATTAACATTATTTCGGCCACCTCTTTATTCAACATTTGTTGGGCCTTCGTTCAGCAACGTTCCCTTTGGTAGGTATACAAGCAGAGATGCAAATGGAGCAAAGCATTGGACCACATTGGATACATACACAGCATGAAAAAAGTATTATAATTATTACACACAGGATAGTCAGTAGCTTCCAGCCCCAAGCAGAAACAAGAGTCCAAAACCATCTAGTCTAATTCTAAGTTTCAGGGCTCTGATGTATTTCAGTGACTATCTATTTCAATTTCAGAATAGCCAACAGCACATACCTAATAAAAACATTTTCAATAGACTTTTTCAGTATTTCTTTTATGAGGGCTAGAGTATCAATTAATATACTTAAGGAAAGAGTAAAGTAACATTTAGTAACTGCTCAGGAAAATGTTTTTCGTGTAGAATAAGCATGATAAGTAATACAAATATCAGGGAAGTCAGACAGATTATTACAAAAACAATCCTGGCTCCGGGGGACCAGGAGGACCACACAGGGCCATAGGAATTAGGACAAGGAGCCTCAAAGGGCTGCTCCTCCTCAAAAATGGGACGACCAAAGGGGTACATTACTAACAAAAAACAGAGTCCTTGGGAAATTGTAGCCACTGTACAACCAGCCAGAGGGGAGTCTTCTCCCTGTGTCCGTTTGAGCCTCACAGGCAGGCTCTTGTTGTTCCCACGGTGGAGCTGCACAACTCGCAACTCAAGAATCATGGCCCAGTTTGAGAAGAAAAAGTCTTTCTTTCAGAATAGGGCAATCACCCCCCCAGGGCAAATACCCTCAACGATCCTGTCCAGTGTCTCAGGCAGTGCATCAGTTTTCTTCACTTTAATCTAACAGGCACCAAGGGCACAGCACCTGTACCCTAAACTCAAGTCCTTCCCTAACTCCTGTATTGTTCCGCTGGTGCACTGCTCTTTTGTTGGGGCCACTTATTGTAGCCAATATGCTCAAGCATCCCTTGATCAACAAACAAAGGCGCAGACTTGCATTCACTTGGGGACCAGGACTCAAAAGGCCTGATGCTGGGATATGTGAAGCAACCCTTGTTTCAAAGGGGGTCACCTCAAGTAAAAGCCTCCTTGCCGTCCTTATCGGTCTGTGACTCTCTCAGCTGGGCATCAAAAACTGGATCCACAGAAAGATTTCTTCATCCTGATTTGTGACCCCGTCTTTCGCCCAAGACAGTGGCAGGGGTACACACTTTACGTCCCAGTGCTTCCGGCCTTCACTGAGGTCCTAGTTGCCAGCAACGCCTGTGCTGGTTCCCTTCACCTTGGCTCCAAACTGGACTGGTGCTGACTCCCAGGCTGGATCTGATGTCGGGGCCCCTCTGGCAATGGTTGTAGGCCAGCAAATATCTATTGGTGGGCAAAACAAAAGGTCTTTAGACAAGGCATAAAAATAATCTATCAACAGAGAGGATAGTCTCAGAATACTTCCTTAGTCTTGGGGCCCCATTCATTAGCAAGGCACCCAAGAACCATCATCATCAAATAGCTTTATTCGACGTTTTCAGTCATAAAAGCACACAGTTATACACAAAACATTAAAAACAATAAAACACCATTGGATAATGCATAAAATACCATAAAAACGTTAATTACAATTTTAGTTCTTGACATTTCGTCAATATATGTCGAAAAGAACCTCACGCTAAACATACTATAAGTTTCGAGACCCAAAACATTTTCCTGACTTTAAAAACTACCATTATTAAAATATTTACCAAAATACATAGCTTTAGTAACAACCGGCTTTAAATTCATAGTAATCTTATTTACCCCCACAATAAAACTATACGATACACCCGTCCTACCTATCAATTCAGTATCTTTTACTAAGCCTTCTAAAATCACACATCAAATTTTCAGTTGCGAACAAGCCCTGATTATCCAAGCCCACCCCAGGAATTTAGCCATTGCTATGGTTATTGCTTCCTTTGTATCACTTCTTAATATTCTGACTGCTTGGATCGCACCTCTTATTCCCAATAACTTGCATATAGGGCGCAGCCAGGCCCGGCGTGGGGCATGGTAACCTGCACATTCAAACAAAAAATGGCCCATTGTTTCCTTTTTAATCATACAAACTGGGCACAACTCACTATGTGCATTAGACCACTTGTTTGTGAAAACTCTTATAGGTAAAGTACCTATCCTGAACTGAAAATACAGTTTCCGCTCTAGGGGTTTAAGAATGCAGTCCCAATAATATTCAAGCTTCGGCATTGGTTTATGCTCTAGAAAAATCCCGTTAGGGATGAGGAATCAAACCTGGCTTCCGTACAGTTAAGGACCTTTTCCCAGTATTTAACCTTTAAAATCTTTTTGGGTGGGAAAACATTATTTTTCGGGTCCTCCCATAAATGGCTCATGCCGAGTTCCACCAGAGATCGTTTTAACTCCCTGAGCCATTTTATCTGGTGCTGCGTGTCTGCCTTAATTACGTCTAAAAATCCAGCTGCATAATCTGCTAGTTCTGGGGTGGACCACAGCCTGCGCCAATACAAAAGAGGGCGAATTTTTGCTAGGTGTGCTATAGGCTTCCTCCCCAGATCATACAACAGTGGATATGTAGGTGTACTTTGCGGCAGTCGAGTAATGTGCCTAAAAACTTGTTTTCGGAGATTGAGAGTTTAGATAAATCCTCATATCCCCAAAGCTCAGCACCATACAATGCAGAGCCCATTACCTTCATATTATATATTTCTAGCACTGGACTTATTGGCTTGTGAAAGGAGGAATTGAATTCTCTTTGGAGTGCTCCTGATAATTGCCGATGTTTTAGGGTTCAGATATCAAGTTGGTGCGCCCATTTTAGCCCTTCCTGAATGATCACTCCCAAATAGGTAAATTCCTTGACTTGCTCTAGTAGGAGATTACTCATATATATACCACTCCTAAAAACCCTATGCGGATTAAAAACCATCATCTTTGTCTTTGACACATTGACCTCCAAGCCACGCCTTGAGCAGAACTCCTCAAAGATGGTAAGTGCTCTTTTGAGTCCGCTTGGTGTCTTGGAAATGATCAATGTGTCATCCGCAAACATTAGTATCGGCACTTTTACTCCTGCTAGAGTGGGGGCATCAGTTGGAGTCGCCAGCATGAAATCCACTATCCCGTCAATATATAGACTAAATAGTGTTGGGGCCATCACACAACCCTGCCGCACCCCCCTTTCAACTGGGAAGGGTTCTGTGAGCTCTCCCTGTTTACCCCACCTAATCTTGGCAGAATTAGTCTCATGTAACCGGGCCACTAAGGTCAATAGGTCTAGGGGTAGGCCCATCTCCTGCAGCACCTGCCAAAGTTGTCCACGCGGTACGAGGTCAAATGCCGACCGGAGGTCGACAAAGACCGCATACAGACTTCCTTTACCCAGCACAACTGTCTTCCAAAAAAGTAAGGTGAATCTAAATACCTGATCAATTGTGCTGGTGGAGGATCTAAATCCAGCTTGAAAAGAGGATAAAATACTAAATTCATCAATCCAGCACTGTATTTTGTTTAGGACCAACCTACCCATAATTTTTTGAGCAGCATCTATCAAACTTATTGGTCTGTAATTACCTGGACGCGCTCTATCCCCTTTCTTAAAAACGGGAATAATTTCAGCCTCGGCCCAGGAAGTTGGAACAGCAGCACCCGGGCTATAGAGTTTGTTAGCAGGTAAAAATACATACCCCAACTCTCAATATCATAATGGAATACATCCCCCGGGATGCAATCTGGGCCCGATGCCTTACCAATTTGGATAGCTTTGAGCACTTGCTTTACATCTTGCATAGTAAAATATATCTCCTTAAAAAAACATTTAGTAAAACTACAATCTGAGTCTCTCACTTCAACAGCAGACTGGGGCTTAAAATAGTTAACCCACTCTTGCTGGGCAACATAATTCGAGGGTGCTGCAGCACGTCCCCACTGCCCCATTTGTAGACATCCCAGAACTGTTTTGTATTTCTCCCTGCACAAGCGACCCGGAGTTCCTCCCAACGACTGTTATCCCAGGTCTTTTTTGCCTTAGCTATTGCTATACGATAACTAGCTCTTGCTTCTTGAACTGACAACAAAGCACCCGCTTTTATGGCCCTACCTACTGCTACACGTGCCTCTTTACAGTTTTTATTATACCATTTATGAATTTTTGGGTAGGTGCCTTACTAGCATTACCTCCCTTGATAAAATAAGATCGTAGATGGTTAAAAAAAATGGCATGTATATTGGTAGAATCATCGGGCGCCCCTGGTTCTCAGCACACACCCTCAACTTCTGGAGGGCACAAGCCAGCTCTTTACCAATGCTATCTAGTACATCAGGTAGCTTTGATATACTCGCCCACTTAAGGCGCCTCATATCGTTCGACTGAACAACGTCTGCGGTAGCATACATCACACTTGTTTTGTGCCCAGTCTTGGACTCTAATAGGTCCCAGTCCAAGCATAACGGATTGTGATCACTTTCCATTCTAACCTGAACCCGCATATCCTTTATCCTACACCATAGCGTCAAACTTACCAACACATAATCTATCCTGCTACTGCTATATCCATTATCGTAGGTATTAGTTCCTGTTTTATCTGATGGCGTACGGCCATTTACAGCCCGTAGGCCCTTCTCTATACAAATGGTGTTAATTTGTATCACTACTTCAGTCCATCTTTTTATTGGTTCAAGCTCAAGTCTCGGTATATCCCACTTAATATCTTCCTCTTCCACGAAATTACCTTCCTCCCACAAAAGGGGCTCAAACGTCACATTCAGGTCTCCCCCTATCACAATATTCGAAGTCATTCTACTATCCTCTAAAAGGGTATCTAGGGCGGTAAGAACACCTGACCTTTTCCCCTGGTACCACGTATATAAATGTTAAATAAATTCAATATTACCTTTTTCCCTCTAGACAGTTGCACCCACTGGATATCCTTATTAACTGTCGGTATATCTTTTACATCCAGTCCTAGGTTCTGCTTTACCCATATTATCAGACCCCCAGACGGTCTCCCCTTTGGTCCTTTTGATGCTGGGATAAAGGAATTTAAATAACCTAAACAAAAAGAGGGCTTTCTGCCCAAGTCTCCTGAAAGAGGCAGATATCGAAAGCTTCAATAAAACTATGCCAATCTGGGCAACCCAGTTTGGATCCTAGTCCTGCAATATTCCAGGATAGTAATGTTCCCTTCAAATCCACAACCTGGGGTTTACCGCACAATGTTTGATCCTTACCCATCATATTCGTGTCCTGTTCATTGGATGCCCTATCCAGGAGATCTAAGTCATCCTTTGATAAATAAACTGGTTGTGACATACTCTCTATTATCTCCCCTAAATTTATGGGTTCTGGGTGCAGCCATTCTACTCTTGAGGGATTTGTTAAAGGGTAGACCTTGTCAATAAGAGTTTGAACGGGCTGTAGTTGTCAGTCGCACGCGTCCAAGCCGGAAAGGGGGGCAAATCTATTCACACATCCAGGGTTATAGACCCTGGGTAAACAACTAGAATCCCCCAAGCCTGTGCCCTTGGACTCAAACGTAACTGTAATGGTCCCAACACTTTAGGGAATAATGGCCTATAAAAAAAGGCCAAGGGTAGAACTATGATCTTAGTTGCAAAGTTGTTAGAAAAACTACCCAACGACTCCAGTAGGTGTTTGACAATAAATTCATTATTAAAATTTAATACCACACAATCCCCATCAAGTTCTTTCCCTATTGTCCCTATCCAGGTAACTCTCCTTGCCATAATAAGATGGTTTTTGTCTATCCTATCCCAAGCGCCTGCCTCCCTCAGACTCTGATCCAGCCAAAACATAGCTTTATGCATCAATTGGACAGTTGATTCAACTTGGCCCTCCCTTAGTGATGGCACATTTCCCAGCACCACTACCAGAGGGGCAGCTGCCGGAGGCAATTGTAATGGCCTGCTCCATTTCTCCATACCTTTCCCATCTCTAAATACCGCAGCCGTCTTCCTGATTACGCCCGTAGAGCCTATCCTAGATGGTAATATACCTAACCCTGTCAGGTCATTTCCAACATTAGCAACCAATGAAACATGATTATTTGCCTCTACCCTATTATTGTTTTTATTGGGCCCAGTTGGGCTCATAAGGTCTTGTGCAAATTCTCCTGAGGTAACCCCCAGGAGGTAGGTTCCATGCTCTTAGCTCGATTGGTATCTTGTGCTGGTACCCAACTTATAGCGACTGGTCCAGGGCCCTCCCCTGGGACCTCTTTTCAGATGGCATAGGATTAACAACAGGTATCACTTCGACACCGTTGCTCATCTTTTCAGACAATATAGGATTAGGATTAGGTTTAGAAACAAGTATCCTTTCAATACTCTCTAGATTACTAATTAGGGGGTAGGGAGGCTTACTGTTAGTTATATGAGCTTCTAGAATCCGAAAATTAGTTTTTGATTGCAACTCAAGACCCTTAAGCCTATCTTCAATATAAACCAATCTCATAGTAAGCGGATTTAATATAGTTAGTATCAAAGCTTCTAGCCTCTGCCATGTGGCTTCATCCTGAGATAGGCTTACAGTAGGAGGGGTATCGACATTTAGAATTTTTGCCTGTTCTACTACTCCTTTACTTAAACCTTCCCTTCCCTTTTGGACTGTTTCGCAATTTTAGCAGGGTTTGGTCTTTGTGGGCCCTCCCCCTCTTCCTTTTCACCACAGAGATGGGAATTGGGTCAGACACGGGAGCTATATCAGGACCAACTGTTATAGGTGGCTTCAATACCTTATTAAGAGAGCATTCTAGATTACATATCGGATTTACCTCCAGTACGGCACTACTTGGGTTACATAAGCTATTAGTTAGCGACCCAGTTACCGGGAGAGGGCCACAATCGAGGGATCCTACACCATCTATATCAAAATCTAAAATCCCCGTAGTGGGCCCTTTACTTATAGGTTCCAGGGATAGACGCCGCTCCGCCATGACAATCTCGTGTTCAAGGACAGAAGTAGCTCTTAATAAAAATGTATCCAATGTTCCTGCAATAGACCCATTTCCAGTAACCCCGGCAACCTGAGCCCCTTTCCCCCTCCCATCACGTCTATTCATTATACAATATGAATACTTTATCAGTAACCCCCAATAGAAAACCCTATCCTCTAACACCTAAACACAGAATGAACCACAAACCCTTTTGCAACCAAATTTCAGGGACGTGGCCCAGTCCAGTCTCTTCCGGTCTTTGACGGGCGTAGACGGGCCCGTCCTGGCCCGGTCTTCGCCCGGGCCGCGCCCGGACACGCCCGCGCGCGTCCGCGTTGCGGGACCGCTGTGTGAAGTTTAAAGCCCCTCCAGGGACCAGCGAAAAAGTGCAAAGTGCGTGGTAGGGCCAAGGGGCCGGTAGCAGCAACCAGAACAGGGAACTCAGTTCAGCGGTCTCCGCGCTGCGGGACCGCTGTGTGAAGTTTAAAGCCCCTCCAGGGACCAGCGAAAAAGTGCAAAGTGCGTGGTAGGGCCAAGGGGCCGGTAGCAGCAACCAGAACAGGGAACTCAGTTCAGCGGTCTCCCGCGCTGCGGGACCGCTGTGTGAAGTTTAAAGCCCCTCCAGGGACCAGCGAAAAGTGCAAAGTGCGTGGTAGGGCCAAGGGGCCGGTAGCAGCAACCAGAACAGGGAACTCAGTTCAGCGGTCTCCCGCGCTGCGGGACCGCTGTGTGAAGTTTAAAGCCCCTCCAGGGACCAGCGAAAAAGTGCAAAGTGCGTGGTAGGGCCAAGGGGCCGGTAGCAGCAACCAGAACAGGGAACTCAGTTCAGCGGTCTCCGCGCTGCGGGACCGCTGTGTGAAGTTTAAAGCCCCTCCAGGGACCAGCGAAAAAGTGCAAAGTGCGTGGTAGGGCCAAGGGGCCGGTAGCAGCAACCAGAACAGGGAACTCAGTTCAGCGGTCTCCGCGCTGCGGGACCGCTGTGTGAAGTTTAAAGCCCCTCCAGGGACCAGCGAAAAAGTGCAAAGTGCGTGGTAGGGCCAAGGGGCCGGTAGCAGCAACCAGAACAGGGAACTCAGTTCAGTGGTCTCCCGCGCTGCGGGACCGCTGTGTGAAGTTTAAAGCCCCTCCAGGGACCAGCGAAAAAGTGCAAAGTGCGTGGTAGGGCCAAGGGGCCGGTAGCAGCAACCAGAACAGGGAACTCAGTTCAGCGGTCTCCCGCGCTGCGGGACCGCTGTGTGAAGTTTAAAGCCCCTCCAGGGACCAGCGAAAAAGTGCAAAGTGCGTGGTAGGGCCAAGGGGCCGGTAGCAGCAACCAGAACAGGGAACTCAGTTCAGCGGTCTCCACTTCATCTTATCTGAGAATAAAAAAACACCCTAGACCTATTGGCAAGTATAAAAGGAACTTTTGGTGAACTGACAAGAGTAATACGTCACCCAATCCCAAGCAGCCAAGGAAGTCTGTGTTCATTTACTAAATTCTGAGGAAAAAGAAAAACAATACAGACATACTCCAAATCCTTACATTTGTGTATTCCTATATTATTCATCTGAAGAACCTCAAGAAAAAGGAACTTTTCCTACATTTCTACTTATGAACCTTGCATTACTTGTACAGGGCTACAGACACTTCTAAAATAATTTCTCTTAATAAAAACACCTACAGTTTACACTTAGGGTCATGCTTTCATGTTATAGGCGCAGCGGAAAAATCTAAAACTGCTAATTTAACGGATTCTTATTGCAAAAAGAACTAAACTTCGACATAGTGGGTACATTTTCTCCAGCAGAACATGTTATGACAAACAAAGTCCTATAAAACAATATTTTCCTTCAAAATGTTTGCTAAGGATCACATGGGCGTCTTTCCTGCATTCTACTGTTCACGATCCGGACTATGCAACATCATTTTCAAAAGGAAAAAAAACCCCTATCTCCAGCTCTAATAAGGGCTGTCAGCTCAATTACACAGACTAGCTAATAAAAGACTAGCAATGCCCTTGCAAAACTGTATAGAACATGAGAATAACATAAACAATAATGGTATTGCCACCTGAGATTTTTGAACAGAAACCCCCACTATACAGTTCCCCTTTAAAGGTCAAATAAGGGAACATCAATCTGTTCTACTCATTCTTTCATACAGGATGGGCAGTAACATAGCATATATTTTCATCATTTTATTAATTCTAACAATTTTAAAACAGTATTACAGAATAGCCAATAACTGTCTCATGGCCATTTCCTAGACAGCTTAGACAGACTCAAGAAAGAGTGAGAAAAAGAGAGAGAAAACATAATTTTGCCTACCCTTAATTTGCCCAGGAGCTAACCTCCTTCCCCCATTTTGACAGTAGGAAAACCTGAAAACAGGTTTACCTTCTGTCAACACTATTTACCCCTATTTGTGGCAACTGGGCACAAACAACTTGTAGGACATATCTAGAAAGTGGCTATTCTCTGATTCAGCCTAACACAAGCACAGTGAGTACTTGAGAAAGCGTTAATAACCAATTTACCAATTCCTTGAGCAATTGTACTAGATTAACATGAGGGCGCATGAATGCAAACTAAAATCCATTTCCTCCTTATCTTAGCCCTTGCACAGTATTCTTTAAACTAAAACCATTATTTTTATATACATGGCAGATCAATGCTCTACTCAAGGCTGCTTTTCCTTCGTTTCATATGACTGCGCAAAACGTGTGTTTGCCAAAAATAGGAAGCAAAGCTTCTCTTCCTCTCTCTGCGCTGTCATCTCGTCTTTCAAAAACTTTTCGGAGGTCGAAGTGTCCAAGCAAACCTTACCCTTCACCCTGCTAAGTTGCTAAATGCAGAACTCCGACCTTTGACCCTTTCAGCAGCTGCCCATTTTTTATTTTGCAAGGCTTTCCATCCGGTCTTTGCAATTCAAAGCAACTCTGGAGAATCACGGCTGAAAGGCAGTCCTGTCCGGTGTGTTTGCCAGTAATTTAAAGGTAGGATAATAACGTCTGCTGGTTTCTGTATACTTATTTTCATTTGTGTACAGTGTGTGGTGTGCAGTAGGTCAGCTGTTTGTTCTATACTTGCATGTATACATAATTGAAGCCTCTGATCAGTTTAAAAATTGCCCTGAGTGGCAGAATTGCTTTTAAATAGTGACTTTTGCTCAATTTCGACTTTGGTGGTAGGGGCACTTAAAAATGAATAACCTACAATATTTTGGCATATTAGGGATCCCCAGGGTGTCCTCTAGATATCCCAGAGATGGGGATCAGAAATGTATAAGGTATACCCTTATAAAAATGAGTTTTGTACGGCTGGGTAAAGTGACATTTCACATTTAAGTTCCCTACAATTGCGGTACAGCACTGCTTAAATTCAACTTTGATGCTAGGAATTCGCAGTATGATGATTAGGCTTTATAAAGATTAAAAACGAATTTAAAGCATTTATTTTTAATAATATATATTTTTATCATAGAAATTCTTTTTTTTTTTTTTTTTAATAAAACCAACCATTTTGATGATTCCACATTTGAAAAGCAAGCTTCATTCGTAGCCTATCATATTTAAACACATTCATTTATAACCCTAAGCACAGAAGCCTTACTTGAAACATGAAAAGTCTGCGCCACTTTTAAAGGACAGTAATCATTTAACATCAGAACCACAGATGTACTTGTTAAAAAGGCATTAAGAAAGGAAATCCCTTTTAATCTTTTCTCTGTTATCCAAAATAATGAAACTGTCTTTTCTGACTTATAAAATCAGCAGTTTTTAATGCACGCCTTTATACCGTGTTTGCACTAACTGAAAATCTAGTCGACTCGGCCTCATGGCTTGGGACCAAAAATAGCCATGTGTTGTTGACACAGCTGTGTTCTGACCAGCAGGCGTCAACATCTCACGCTTTTCAAGCCAGCACAAATCTATCGTTCTGTAATGTGGTGTTTATTTCAGCAACAACCGATTCACTCAGATGATGTGAATGCTTTTCAATATTAATATATAAGGATAATACTGTAACATTTTGCATTTTAGTCCTAATTGTGTGAAAGCACACAAATTCGTTTTTTTTCCCTACCTTTCTATGAGGCCTATTTTATTCCTATTGAATGTAAATTCTGATTTATCTGTACCAGTGTGGCAATTTGCACATATCTATAATTTCTTACTTTATCAATTTTAATGGTAGCGTGCAGCTATTTAACATAGGTTACATTATTCATTCCCTGAATTTAAAAAAATGTGGTTTTTTTAAATGACATTTGCATAACAGAATGACAACAAAAACCAATTTTAGCTCATTCCAGACATTTTCAGAAGGGGGTCATACACTCATAACACACAACACAGCGCGCTTAATGCTAGCCATTCTTACACAAAGAGCGTAATCGCTATTTACTCACACAAGTATCACCAATGTCAAACTACAAACCACATAGACATTTAAACACACATTTAACCCACAAATCAACACTTGGGACAGAAACAAAAGACAGCTTACAAACTGTACGCAAAACCAAACTATTTGTAAATACTAATTGTAAGTCATATTTACAAGAAGAGCTCTAAAAAGTAGTCCAAAAATCTGCATCAAAAACAGCCCAAAAGAGTGCTCCATGTTAAAAAAACAAAATACACCAAATTTGCCAGTTTTGGCTGGTAGAACACTCAAAAAGCGCTCTGCATATCACCACTTATGAATGTTACTAAGTGCACAGATCAGGATCCGTTTTATGTACATATTTAGTTCCATGGGGTACTTAGTCACCAAGAAAGAAATATCTTTTTACTATACGTAAACCTATTTAGGTATCCCCTCTGAGGGGAGTCAACTGAGTACTTACTAAATCCCTATTGGTACCTCCAAAACAGCAACACTTTCTGCGAAGTGTGCTAGAAACAGGCATGCCAAAAATAGTGCAGAATATGCAGTATTATAATCAAAGTAGCGCTTAAGGTACTCTTCGTACGTTGCGCTGTTCAAACAATTTCAAATAGAGAAAAATCTCCTCATTACCTGCCTATATGTATTGCAATGCATATATAACTACAAAACAGATTCCAAAATTGGCCAATCATACAAACAAAGCCACAGTAAGTGTTACTAAAACTACCTTACCAATCAAAGGCATCAAACCAACAGCAAGTGCCGCAAAACGGCTCTTACCAATCAAATGGTGTCCAGGTTCCAACTGCCAAGTTCTCAAATCGACCAAATGGTCACTGCACGGCGAATCAACAGAAGAGATCTCAGTCAAGGACCGGCGGCGCAGGGATGGTCAGATCAGAAAGAAAGGAAAAACACCATGGGTGCCAAGACTCAGGTCTCCTCAGGCAGCGATCGCGTCCAAGAGCGAGATTCCAATCCTTCGTCTCGACCAGTCCTTCGGGCATCCGAGTCACTGATGAGTCCCACGTTGGAAGCGCCAATTTGTAGTAGTGAGCCTCAGCAAGGCCTACCAGTGCTTAGGGGTTCACCCTTCTCTGCACAGAGTCCTCAGACACTTAGGAAGAAGTTGGCATAGAAACTGGAATAAGAAAGACAGAGTTTATTAAACCTCATGAGGTGGAGCTACATTTACACACCACCCTTCGGTAATGCATGAAGTAGCACACTGAATGGAAGGACCATGGTCCTTTTATACCCACACAGGGGCTCAAATGAAGGCGGTACAAACACAAATGCTGGTTTTAGATACATATAAGGTCATACAGAAAATGCACAGTCGACAAGTGGGTGGAGCTAACAGTTTCTACTTCTAGTAGACACATCCTGACATTTATAAACTCGGAACAGCTGCAAGCTCAACTGAGCATGTGCAAAGCAAAAGAGAACTAAATATGACTTGTCTCTAGGCAGATTTCAAGAGCAGTTAACAGGAAGGTAGGACAGAGCACATGGTGAGCACATGGCAGCACATGGCAACCAAAATGGCTGCCAGAAATACAAAATGGATTCCACAAAGCGGACAATTTAGCCTCTGAATACAGGCTGTCTTCAGCTAATGCTTAACTTAAGTGCTGCCAAATTACAACACCCTCTTCAGCTCAGTCTCTCACTAACCCAGGACGGTTGCTCAACCAGTCTCTTTCAGCAATGCAGTTTCTCTCCGGGGTCGCAGATGATATCGAGATGTACCAGGCATCGTGTGGTCCGGGAAGACTTCCTCAGGTTCTTCAGGTGATGTGGCTTGGCCTCTCTCGGTGTCCAGAATCTGTCGATAGTCGGCGAGCACAGCAGGTTCCACCAGGGCAGATGGCACTTTTCGGCAGTGCGTTGAATGGACCCAATTTTTCCGATTGGTCACTCGGACTGTGTAGGAGAGTAGTATCTGCCTCTTATGTTGCCCCCACTTTTTTTCTGATGTTTACACTGGTTTCTGGCTATAGTCTGACTGGGACCCTGCCAATCAGGGCCCCAGCCTCTCTGTTCTCTCTAAACGACTTGGAGTGCACTCTAGGTGCACTAGTGATTGGATACTGTGGTACCTTATGAGTCCCTAGTATATGGTACCTTAGGTACCAAGGGCATAGGTACTTCACAGGCCTACCAGGGGCTGAAGCATGTATTATACCACCCCTGGGAAGCAGACTAAATCTGACACCACAGGCCTGCTACTGCAGCCTGGGTGAGGAGGTGCTAGCACCCCTCACTGAGATATAGGTTCCCTATATCTCTCCTGCACACACATTTAAACCTACCAGTCACCCCTAAGGCAGGCCCTATCAATCCTGAGGGCAGGGTGCTTAGTTTCTATGTGAGAGGGTGGCTCTGCCTGAGCAGGGCCCCTCTGCAGCTCTCAGAGTCCATTCTCTGGGGCTGTTTGTGAATGCGGTCAAACCATATACTCTTAAGTGCATTATAACCTCGCGGTTAATGCTAACTTTGGAATGGCTGCATCAAAACATGTCGTGTTTGGTGTCAAACACCTTGGAATCATACCTCCACACCAGTAACTGGTGTGGGAGTATGATCCCACCCTTCTAGAGGGATAGACATGTACCTACTGTTGAAACGAGGTAGAATCCTGAAGAGCCCTGGCATCACAAAATAGATGCCACCAGTCACAGACACTGGGCTGCCCTCCTGCTGATGACCAAAACTCGCAGTGGAGGAGGCCCAACAATAGGTATCCTGTCACAGGGAGGTGTAACCACCTCCCAGACAGGGTTTAGTGTATTGGGGCTGGGTGGGTGCACTCCTAGAGTGCTTTGAAGTCCTGCACTGGGGGAGCAGTAGGCTCCTCTGTGCATACACCAGTTCAAACCGGCTCAGGGGCTACCTGCCCCTGCTCTGGCGTGAAACTGGACAAAGGGAAGTGGGTGTAGCCACCCACTCATCTGACCCTCCCATAGGTGGGGTCATAGAGCTAGTCCCTCCCTTCCTTTCAGTATAAGATAGGGAACCCTTGACCTTGCAAACTAGATATCCCTGGACGATTGTAGGAGAGTAGGATCTGCCTCTTATGTTGCCCCCACTTTTTTCTGATGTTTACACTGGTTTCTGGCTATAGTCTGGCTGGGTCCCTGCCAATCAGGGCCCCAGCCTCTCTGTTCTCTCTAAACGACTTGGAGTGCACTCTAGGTGCACTAGTGATTGGATACTGTGCTACCTTATGAGTCCCTAGTATATGGTACCTTAGGTACCAAGGGCATAGGTACTTCACAGGCCTACCAGGGGCTGAAGCATGTATTATGCCACCCCTGGGAAGCAGACTAAATCTGACACCACAGGCCTGCTACTGCAGCCTGGGTGAGGTGGTGCTAGCACTCCTCACTGAGATATAGGTTCCCTATACCTCTCCAACACACACATATAAACCTATCAGTCACCCCTAAGGCAGGCCCTATCAATCCTGAGGGCAGGGTGCTTGGCTTCTATGTGAGGGGGTGCCTCTGCCTGAGCAGGGCCCATCTGCAGCTCTCAGAGTCCATTCTCCGGTGCTGTTTGTGGATGCGGTTAAACCATATACTCTTAAGTGCATTATATCCTCGCTGTAAAATGCTAACTTTGGAATGGCTGCATCAAAACATGTCGTATTTGGTGTCAAACATCTTGGAATACTACCCCCCCGCCAGTCCTGGCAGCGGGGGTAGCATTCCACCCTTCTAGAGGGATAGATATGTACCTACTGTGGAAACGCGGTAGAATCCTGAAGAGCCCTGGCATCACAAAATGGATGCCACCAGTCACAGACACTGGGCTGCCCTCCTGCTGATGACCGAAACTCGCAGTGGAGGAAGCCCAACAAAAGGTATCCTGTCACAGGGAGGTGTAACCACCTCCCAGACAGGGTTTAGTGTATTGGGGCTGGGTGGGTGCACTCTTAGAGTGCTTTGAAGTCCTGCACTGGGGGAGCAGAAGGCTCCTCTGTGCATATGCCAGTTCAAACCGGCTCAGGGGCTACCTGCCCCTGCTCTGGCATGAAACTGGACAAAGGGAAGTGGGTGTAACCACCCACTCCCCTGACCCTCCCATAGGTGGGGTCCTAGAGCTAGTCCCTCCCTTCCTTGTGAGTATAAGGTAGGGAACCCTTGAACTTGAAAGTTAGATATCCCTGGATGACGCTCTGAAGAAGAATCCTGGACCTTCGACGTTCCACTACCTTTGGAAGACTGAAGAATCTCCCTTGGAGTCAAGGAGTGACTCCCCTGCTTGGCAGGCACCAAAAACTACAACAACAGTCGCAAACTACACCGCTCCCGCCGGAGTCTGAAGTCCCTGCAGCCCCAGAAGTAGATTTCCTGACTTCTCAAAGGCCATCGTGAGTCCCCAGCGAAGCTGAGGCCAGTGAACCCCAAGAGTGACAAGGAACTGCGATCCCGGGGTACCGTGCACTATTGTTGAGTGCAACCACTTCACAATGCTCTAAGAATCTGTGCTTCGGACCACATGTGGTCCCAACCTCCAGCAGGAACCCTCTGAAGCTCAGAGGCCTACACAGTCCCGAGTGACCGTGGGCCCCCATTGAAGGAATCCTCCTAAGGCGCCTTCTCGATCCCTTGCCAGCCGGCTCCTGGGTCCCCTGAAGACTTTTCTAAGAAACCAAAGGTCTCCCCTGGTTGCTCCAGGCCTGTCCTGACTTACCCTTGCTGGGTGAGGCCCTCAAACCTTGCTGGTCTGCACCATTGCCTTTTCACACTTTCCACAAGACTTGCTGTTACCAAGGCTTGTTGGCTCCAATCGTGTTGCCAACACCATAGTAAGCTGCAGACATTGTGGGGCACACCGAATCCAGCTCCTGGTTGTCGTCGACACCTCCTGGACCTCGTGGCTGAAGAGTCAAGGCACCCATGACCGACCTGAATCCTGCAACGACGGTGGGCATCCATCTTCCTTGCCCCGAGTCACTGCCAAGTGACTTTGAACACTGTCCCCTCTGCTTTCAGGTCTTCCTTCTTTTGAATCAAGGCTTGGATTCCCCCGGACACTTCCTCGGACATCACAAGCAGCACGTCTTCTTTGTTCGCCATTGAAAACGACGCCGTGACCAGACACCAAAGGACACCTAAGCACCCGGCTTCCCTGGGTGAGGTAACTCCAGCACTACGGTGCTCCTGTGTGTGGGCCCTAGAACTACTTACCCTGTAAGTGACTTGCTTGTAGGTTCTCCCGAAGTATCCTAAAACTCCTATTTTTCCCGTGCGATTCTCGCACTGGCTCATACAGGGTTCGCGTCTGTGTTAGACACATCGCGTCCAACTCCCTTGTAACTCTACCAGTATACGCGTCCTTCGACTCGTACTGACCGATCGGTGTGTTCGCCTCGAACACGCCAGGGGCCTGTAACATTGATAACTCAATCGCGTCCTTTTGCATAGACTCGTACAGGACTCGCACCAGTGTCTGAACACCGCGTCCGTCCCCTGTGGGTCTCCTACAACTACCTGGGGTGGTTCTCTGGGGGTCCCTCGATTCTATGTGCCCTAGACCCCGGTCTAGCCAAGATAAGATTGTGATATTTACTGTGCTAACTTATTTTGATAACAATTGACTTGTACATATGTTCCTGACTTCTAATCTCATAAAGAGATTAGTAGAGAGTTGTTTATTAATAAATACATATATATTTGATATATATACCTGTGTGGTGTCTTTTCATTTGGTGATTCAAGAGATTGTGTGGTAAAACAAGCTGCTTTACATTCCTTCAAGACTTAGCCTGAAGGCTGCTCTCCACAGCTACCACTAGGATAGCTTTCTTTAAAGGTTGTCTTAAACCTATCTACCATAAGAGTCGAATTGTACTGGTGCAAGGTGTCCACTTTAATTAGTGAACAGCATATACCAGGCCAACTTCTCACATTGGTGGCAGCGGTGGGATTCCAGCTTGCTATTGTTTTACCAGAAAATCTCTATTTGAATTACTAACTGAAAACCACTATAGGTACTTAAGGTACATATAAAGTCAAGCTTAGTATCAATAAGTTCTACTGAACTTAGAGCTGTGTGCCAAGGGATAGCACACCCTTTCTACAGCTCAAGCTAGTATCAGTAGGCCACAAACTAGTGTAGGTAGTACAACACTGTACAACACTAGAATGTCCTTAAAGGGTGGAACCAGTGGATCCACTCAGCCTCAGTATAAGGACATGGCTTTCTCTGACTTGAGAGCCATGTCTGTTGAAAGACCCCTGAAGCTAGGACAGAGTCCCTCCACACTACACCTGATAGATCTGCTGACAGCAGATGATCTTAGATTGGCTCTAGGAGCTAATGGATCTGAATCAGTGGGTGGGTCAATTACAGTGCCTGGGTCAGATGATGAAAATCAGACTGACCAGGACTCTGTGATTGAAGGGCCAGGCTCCAAGGGGCCTGAAAAGGACAGAGGAATTCTCCCTAAGAGAACTGACTGAGTGGATGAAAGGCGCAGGTCCCCTTCCAGGGAATCTGACCACTCTTATCACTCTGGCAGAGAATTTGTCTACCAGAGGAACTCATACTTTCCTATAAGAGAGACCTCCTCTGAAAGAATGTGCAAACTGCTACAGTACGAGGAAGCCAGAGTGGCCCTCAGAACCAAGCAGTTGGCACTGGATAGAGAAGCCCTGGAGATCCAGAGAGCTTCTAGAAGAGAGGGGTTAGAACCCCTTGGTGGCAGCAACAGTGTCCCTAGAGGCAGAGAATATATTCCAGACCATAGGAACCTGAGCAAGGTTGTTCCTCCCTACCAGAGTGGGGATGATATCCATAAGTGGATAACTGCTATGGAGAGGGCCTGTAGAGTACAACAGGTCCCCCAAAAGCAGTGGGCAGCAATACTGTGGCTCTCCTTTTCAGATAAAGGTAGAGACAAGCTCCTCACTGTTAGAGAAGAGGATGCTGATGATTATGAAGTCCTGAAGAGTGCACTGATAGATGGGTTTGGCTTAACCACTGAGCAGTACAGGTTGAAGTTCAGAGACACCCAGAAGGCACAGACTCAGGACTGGACTGACTTTGTTGATTGTGCAACCAAGGCTCTGGAGGGTTGGCTGGTTGGCAGTAGAGTTACTGATTTCAAGGGATTGTATAATCTGATGATGAGAGAACAGATCCTTAATAATTGCCAGAACCAGTTGTTGCATCAGTACCTGGTGGACTCTGATCTGACCTCTCCCCAAGAATTGGGAAAGAAGGCAGACAAATGGGTCAGAACCAGGGTGAGGCAGAAGACCCAGAACTAAGGGGGTGACACAAAGAAGCAGGATTCTAAGGGCTCTGAGAAAGGTGGGGATACGTCAAAAGACCAGAAGTCTTCACAAGGGCCCCAAAAATCTGCATCTGGTGGGAGTCACAATCCAACAAGGGAAAAGACCATAAGAAGTCCTGGTGCAAATTCTGTAAACAGAAAGGGCACTGGACTTCTGATTGTAACAAGTCCAAAAACCAAACCACCACCACTCCTGCCCCTAAGGCTACTGTTCCCCCTGGCTCAGCTACTGGTGGAGGTGGCACACAGAATAAGGGTGTAGTAGGGTTGACCCTGTGTTCTGAAGTGGACTCTGACCTAGTCAGAGTGCCCACTCAGGCAATGCTGATTTGTGATGGAGACCTTGATATGTCCTTCCTAGTAAGCCCCAGTAACCTGGGCAAATACAAACAGCAGCCTGTAATAAATGGCAAACAGGCTTTGGCATTTAGGGACACAGGTGCTAGTGTCACCATGGTGGCAGAGGATCTTGTGGACCCTGAACAGATCATCCTGGGCGAAATGTACCAGGTGACCAATGCAAGCAATGTCAGGACCAACCATAGTCTGGCAGTTGTGAATTTCTCCTGGGGAGGGGTAACTGGCCTCAAGAAGGTTGTAGTCAGTGCAGACCTCCCTGTAGAATGTCTATTTGGCAATGAGCTAGAGACTTCAGCCTGGGCTGAAGTAGAGTTATGGACTCATGCTGAGATGTTGGGCATCCCTGCAGAGGTATTTGCTGTGACCAGGTCACAAGCAAGAATGCATAACACTGAACCAGCTCTGGATCCTGGAACAATGGCAACACAATGAAGAGGAGGGACTGGGAGCTAATTAGAAAAAAGTATAGGTCCTGTACCAATGCTCCCGAGAACAACTTGTAAACCTAGAATGGTATCAGTTCCTAAGTGAATAAAAGTAAGAAAAAAGAATAATTGGCCACCCTATTAGGGGACTAGTCAAACTAAGGTTTGTCTCCAAAAGAGAGTGAAGTGCACGTGAGTGGGGAAGATGTCTCCTTTCTGTTCTTGTGCCCTCACACACCCTTACGAGTGTAAAGCATCATCATCGGGCTATGCTCCTCGTGGGGGTGGCGCTGCAGTCCCTCACGGGCCCTACAAGAGGGCTCTCTGTTGGAGATCTTATCAGGAGATGCCGCAATTGTGCATGTGGGTGTGTGGGAAAAAGGTGATGTGGTGAGTAAGTGATTCTAAAATTACCTGGTAGTTACCCAGAGGTTTAATGAGGAGTACTCCAGGTAAGTTAAAAATAGGGCAGGGTTGTAGAGTCTCCTCAAATGAATAAAGGGAGGGATGAGTTTGTTCCCACTGCTCTCAACCCGCAAAAATGGTAGGTGAAAATTAAGAATGTGAGATGGTCGACATGTTTCGCGCAATCTGTCGGTCCCTAATGAATCCCTGTGCGCTTCTTCAGGACCGTAAGAAAAGGATAGAGATATAGAAGGAAATGGGTTTCAGGGAAGAAACACCCTATAGACCCACCATACCTATCTTAAGGTCTAGGGGACGTCACAGCGTCCGAGCCACGTCTTATTCGTGTGCTCGAGCTTATAAACCCTCCTCGTGGTAGAGTCAGGCCACATCGGCTGGTCGTGCAAATGCGGGGTGATAAGGTGGATCACCCCAATCTAGCGACTGTGCAACCTAACAGTCTGCCTTCGAGCGCCTGGAGTACTCCTCATTAAACCTCTGGGTAACTACCTACCCTCTTGTAGGGCCCGTGAGGGACTGCAGCGCCACCCCCACGAGGAGCATAGCCCGATGATGATGCTTTACACTCGTAAGGGTGTGTGAGGGCACAAGAACAGAAAGGAGACATCTTCACCACTCACGTGCACTTCACTCTCTTTTGGAGACAAACCTTAGTTTGACTAGTCCCCTAATAGGGTGGCCAATTATTCTTTTTTCTTACTTTTATTCACTTAGGAACTGATACCATTCTAGGTTTACAAGTTGTTCCTGGAACAATGGACCAGATGCTTCCCAAGAGGAGAAGCAGTAGGGTAAAGGCAGTGCCTTCCCCTCTGTCTCAGATCACAGATTCACCTCCAGAGGGAGGTGAAGCAGATCCTGAAGAAGGAACTGCCCCAGAGGGACTTGAGCCTGATCAGGTTGAGTTCTTAGGGGCAGGGGGCCCTTCTAGGGAAGATCTGAGTAAGGAGCAACAGTGCTGCCCCTCTCTTGAAACCCTCAGACAGCAGGCTGCTGCTGAGGCTGCTGGGAGTGCTAGTGGGTCCCATAAAGTTTATTGGGATGAGGGATGTAGGAGAGTAGGATCTGCCTCTTATGTTGCCCCCACTTTTTTTTCTGATGTTAGCACTGGTTTCTGGCTATAGTCTGGCTGGGTCCCTGCCAATCAGGGCCCCAGCCTCTCTGTTCTCTCTAAATGACATGGAGTGCACTCTAGGTGCACTAGTGATTGGATACTGTGGTGCCTTATGAGTCCCTAGTATATGGTACCTTAGGTACCAAGGGCATAGGTACTTCACAGGCCTACCAGGGGCTGCAGCATGTATTATGCCACCCCTGGGAAGCAGACTAAATCTGACACCACAGGCCTGCTACTGCAGCCTGGGTGAGGTGGTGCTAGCACCCCTCACTGAGATATAGGTTTCCTATATCTCTCCTGCACACACATATAAACCTATCAGTCACCCCTAAGGCAGGCCCTATCAATCCTGAGGGCAGGGTGCTTGGCTTCTATGTGAGGGGGTGCCTCTGCCTGAGCAGGGCCCCTCTGCAGCTCTCAGAGTCTATTCTCTGGTGCTGTTTGTGGATGCGGTTAAACCATATACTCTTAAGTGCATTATATCCTCGCGGTAAAATGCTAACTTTGGAATGGCTGCATCAAAACATGTCGTGTTTGGTGTCAAACATCTTGGAATACTACCCCCCGCCAATCCTGGCAGCGGGGTAGCATTCCACCCTTCTAGAGGATAAGACATGTACCTGCTGTGGAAACGCGGTAGAATCCTGAAGAGCCCTGGCATCACAAAATGGATGCCACCAGTCACAGACACTGGGCTGCCCTCCTGCTGATGACCGAAACTCACAGTGGAGGAAGCCCAACAATAGGCATCCTGTCACAGGGAGGTGTAACCACCTCCCAGACAGGGTTTAGTGTATTGGGGCTGGGTGGGTGCACTCTTAGAGTGCTTTGAAGTCCTGCACTGGGGAGCAGAAGGCTCCTCTGTGCATATGCCAGTTCAAACCGGCTCAGGGGCTACCTGCCCCTGCTCTGGCACGAAACTGGACAAAGGGAAGTGGGTGTAGCCACCCCCTCCCTTGACCCTCCCATAGGTGGGGTCATAGAGCTAGTCCATCCCCTCTTTTAGTATAAGAAGGGGAACCCTTGAACTTGCTAGTTAGATAACCCCTGGACGACGCTCTACAGAAGAATCCTGGCCCTTCGACGTTCCACTACCTTTGGAAGACAGAAGAATCTCCTTGGAGTCAAGGAGTGACTCCCCTGCTTGGCAGGCACCAAAAACGACAACGACGGTCGCAAACTATGCCGCTCCCGCCGGAGTCCGAAGTCCCTGCAGCCCAAGAAGTGGATTTCCTGACTTCTCCAAGGCCATCGTGAGTCCCCAGCGAAGCTGAGGCAAGTGGACCCCACGAGTGATGAGGAACCGCGACCCCTGGGTATCGTGCACTATTGTCGAGTGCAACCCCTTCACAACGTTCTACAAACTTGTGCTTTGGACCACGTGTGGTCCCAACCTCCAGCAGGAATCCCTCCGAAGATCAGAGGCCTACACCGTCCCAAGTGACCGTGGGCCCCTGTTGAGTGATTCTGCCCGAGGTGTCTTCGCGATCCCTTGCCAGCCGGCTCGTGGGTCCCCAGAAGACTTCTTAAAGAAACCAAAGGGCTCCCCTGGTTGCTCCAGGCCTGCCCTGACTTACCCTTGCTGGGTGAGTCCCTCAGACCTTGCTGGTCTGTGCCATCGACTTTTCTTCATCTCCCCGAGACTTGCTGTTACCAAGGCTTGTTGGCCCTAATCGAGTTGCCGACACCGCAGTAAGCTGAAGACTTCATGTGGCACACAGAATCCAGCTCCTGGTCGTCGTCGACGCCTCCTGGACCTCGTGGCTGAAGAGTCAAGGCACCTGCAACCGACCTGAATCAACCGACGACGGTGGGCATCCATCTTCCTTGGCCCGAGTCACTGCCAAGTGACTTTGAACACTGTCCCCTCTGCTTTCGGGTCATCCTTCTTCAGAATCCAGGCTTGGATTCCACCGGACACTTCTTCAGCTCCCGCAAGCAGCAAGTCTTCTTTGTTCGCCATTGAAAACGACGCCGCGACCCGACACCAAAGGACACCTATGCACCCGGCTTCCCTGGGTGAGGTAACTCCAGCACTATGGTGCTCCTGTGGGTGTGGGCCTTAGAACTACTTACCCTGTAAGTGACTTACCTGTAGCTTCCTTAGAAGTGTCCTTAAACTCTTACTTTCCCAGTGTGACTCTAGCACTGACTCGTACCTGGTTCGCCGCTGTGTCAGACACACCGCGTCCAACTCCCTTGCAATCCTATCTGAAACCGTATCCTTCGACTCGTACAAGTCCAATCGGTGTGTTCGCCTCGAACACGCAAGGGGCCTTTTCCATTGAAATCTCTATCGCGTCTAAGTGCATAGACTCGAACAGGACTCACCTTGGTGCCCAGACACCGCGTCCGTCCCCTATGGGTCTCCTACAACTACCTGGGGTGGTTCTTAGGGGTCCCTCGATTCTAGATGCCCTAGACCTAGGTCTAGAACCTAAGATTGTGATATTCAATTGTGCTTAACTTAGTGAGAAACGTTGATTTGTGCATATGTTTGTCTTCTAATCTCATAAAGAGATTAGTAGAGAGTTATTTAGAAATAAATACATATATATTTGATATATATACCTGTGTGGTGTCTTTTCATTTGGTGATTCAAGAGATTATATGGTAAAACAAGCTGCTTTACATTCCTTCAAGACTTAGCCTGAAGGCTGCTCTAAACAGCTACCACTAGGATAGCTTTCTTTAAAAGGTTGTCTTAAACCTATCTACCATAAGAGTCGATTTGCCCTGGTGCAAGGTGTCCACTTTAATTAGTGAACAGCATATACCAGGCCAACTTCTCACAAGGGACTCCTATATTCTGAGGGTAGAGACCCAGCCCCTGGAGCCACCAGGAGGTTGGTAATACCTCAGAAGTTTAGGAGGTTCCTCTTGACCTTAGCACATGATATCCCTTTAGCAGGTCACTTGGGCCAAAACAAGACCTGGGACAGGCTTGTTCCACAATTT